>PVKE010047663.1:0-11855 GCA_004027555.1 Craseonycteris thonglongyai | reverse complement strand
CAGTGCATAGTTATTTCTATTTTACTTTTTGACAGATAGAGAGAGAGACAGAGACAGAGACAGTTAGAGAACCAAACTGTGGGAACTCCCCAGTTCAGCACGTGGGTCCTGCCTGGGCCGGAGCCGGGATTCGATCCTCGGTCCTCATGGCCTCAAAGCGAGCGCTCAACCCGCTGAGCCGTCCCGGCTTTTCCCTTACATTTCTTTTGATATATTTCTAGTGGTGGAATTGCCAGAACCTAGGATATGTGTATACTCACATTTAGTAAGTATGGCCAATTATACGTATTTCCAAAGTTGTCATGCCACTATTTAGTACTTTTTCATTTACCCCTTCCATTCCAGCAGAGGGTGAAAGTCCCAAGTTACTTCTGTATCTTTGTCAGCCCTTGGTATTGTCTTTTTCATTTTAGTTATTCTAATGAGTGTCCTTTTAGTATCACATTGGGTTTTAATTTGCATTTTCTTTATATCTAATGAAGTTAAACAGCTTTTCATGTGCTTATTGGCCATTAGATACACCCCCCCCCCGCCACCCCCACCCCCCCCCGCTCCCGCCCTTGTTTTCTGTGTGTGTGTGTGTGTGTGTGTGTGTGTGTGTGAAATGTCTGTTCAAATCTTTTACCTGAGTTTTTATTCGTTAATTGTTTTGTAGGTGTTCTTTCTTTCGTAGGTTCTGTGTGTACAGACATCTTCAACTCAATTTGGGCTGACTTTTGATGAATAGAAGTTCTTAATGTTAAATGACCAAATTATCAAAAGTATTTCTTTTTGCTTAATCTATTTTTACTTGTTTGTTTATGCATGTATTGTATTATATTATATTGTATTTATTTGTAAAGATTTACTTTTTGAGAGAAGAGGGTAGAGCCCAGAGCAGTCTCTATAGTTGTACATCATTAGTTGCGACAGTTTAATTCCCCACAGGTGGATGTGGGGCCACATGGGGAGGGTAACCTAACTGGGGGCCTCCCTCATGGGAGGTGAGAACCTTTGCCGCCATCTGGTGGTTACCAGTTGCACCGCAGTTCAGCTTGTGGGTTTGCATTGGCAGGGATCCAAATTTGATCCCTGGACTTTGTGGTTACAAGGTAAGCACTCAGCCTGCTGAGCTATCCCGGCATCCTTGCTTAGATCTTTTATATAAATGTTTGCCTAGCTCAATGTAATAAAGATATTCTGCATTTTTTTCTAAAAACTTAAAGAGTTTTTAAATTTTTTACATTTAGATTTACATTCCAGTTGGAATTTTGCTGCTGTTGTTCTGGTATGGTATAAAGTAGGAGTTAAGAATCATTTTTCTCTATAGATAACCAGCACCATTTATTAAAAAGATATTTTCTCTAGTGCTATGCAGTATACTTTTGTTATAAATCAAGTGACTACTGTATTTGTATAGGTATATTTGTGAGTCTGTTTTTTGCCTCTTCTCATTATTGGTCTTTTTGCCTCTTTAATAATCATACTACCATGTCCCTTTTTAAAAGATTGCTTGGCTATTCTTAGCCCTTTGTTCTTCCATAAAATATACTTGTAAATTTAAAAAAACAAAGAAATTGTGTGACACTGTTGGTTTTATTGAATCTGTAGGTCAATTTGGGGGAGAGTTGACATGTTTATGAGTCTTCCAGTTCATGAATATAGACTTATTTGTCTATTTTCTCTAAAGGTGGTCTTAGTTTCTTTTAATAATGTTTGGTAGTTTAGGGTTATTCCTGGGTATTTGAGTCTTGTTGTGGCTATTATAAATGGTACCATTTAAAATTTTTTAATATTCTTGTTTCTATATGCTGGTACATAGAGGTAAAACACATTTTTATTTATTTTTATTTTTTTAAATATTTTTTATTGTTTTTGACAGAAAGAGACAGAGAGAAGGGGAAGGGCCCAGTTTACGACATGGCTTTGTTCCACAAGTGGGCAGGGGGCCTCCCGTATGGAAAACACACCCCAGTTCAGCATATAGGTCTGCACAGGCCAGGACCCAGACTTGATTCTTGGACTCCGGGGCTTTAAGGTGATTGCTTAACCCGCTGAGCCATCCTGGCTTCCCTTGTGTTTTTTGTTTAATGTGAGATACCAGCTAGTCACATTATGTACTATATTCTGTTGTATAGGGATGTTTGTTCTCCTATGCTGTCATTGTAGCTCTGAGTTAAAAGTGGAGTTAGGGGAAGCCGGGATGGCTCAGTGGGTTAAGCGCTTACTTTGCATCGCCGGGGACCAAGGATCGAATCCTGGCCCCGGCCCGTGCAGACCCATGTGCTGAGCTGGGGTGTGCCCCCAGTTCAGTTCTCTGTCTGTCTCTGTATCTCTCTCTTTCTCTCTCTCTCTCTCTCTCTCTCTCTCTCTCTCTCTCTCTCTCTGTCTCTCTGTCAAAAACAATAAAATAAAATAAAAAAGTGGAATTAATGGTGTTCTTGTTCCTCATTTCTACTCTAGATCATTGTCCTTCCACTTCCCTAAAAGCCTGTCCAGTTTCATTAGATTATATCACCATCTACTTGTGTGAATTTCTTTGTCATTGATTTGTTTGGGCAGCTAGTTAACATTACTTTTCTTACTTGTTTTGGCATTTTAGATAAAAACTCATCTTGGTAGGAATTTAATTTCCCTTAAATGCTTAACTCTCTTCTAGAGTTTTGTGAAGGCTTTCACTTGGTTCCTAGGGTTCTATATAGGGGCTTTTGTTCAAGAAATAAATAGCTCTTAAAGTAGCATCTCAGGGCTCTATGGAAAATGACATATTGTAGAACCAATTACCATGCTAACAGCTGCTTGACCCAGGGCCTAGTCAGCTTCCTCTCACCTTTCTGGAATAGCCGTAGCTTCTAATAGTAGTGTTTTGCCACCTTTTTTAGACTTTTTGTAAAGGGAGAATCCAACTTCTGGCTGTAATAACCTAACTCCAGTTTCTTCTGTCATGTTGGGTATATAGTCTCTGCAGCACATAAATTGCCCTGCTACTCTATGCACCCAGAACCTGTTAGGCCCACAGCTTCAGTTCCTTAAACCACTTTGTTTCTTCTTAATTCATGGAATTGTATCACTGAATCTAAGGCAGGGATTCCCAACACCAGGGCCACAGACCTCACAGGAGGTGAGCAGCAAGCAAGCCAGTGAAGCTTCATCTGTATTTACAGCTGCTCCCCATGGCTCGCATTACTGCCTGAGCTCCACCCCCTGTCAGATCAGCAATGGCATTAGATTCTCATAGGAGCATGAACCCTATTGTGAACTGCACATAAACCTCACCACCACCTCACCCCACCCACACCCCCCCCCCCCCCCCCCCCCCCCCCCCCCCCCCCCCCCCCCCCCCCCCCCCCCCCCCCCCCCAGTCTGCCTGTGGAGAAATTGTCTTCCATGAATCTGGTCCCTGGTGCCAAAAAAGGTTGGGTACTCCTGATCTAAGAGTATCGTTTCTAGCAGTCTTTTCCACAGACCTCGACTTTGGAAGTTGGAGGAAGTTAACAATAGGTTATCGCCTCCCGGTTGACTTCAATGCTATCCTTCAGAGTAAAGTTCACAGGCTAATATTGTAGCTCTTTTCCTTGCTTTGCAAATAATCATTCCTTCTCCTCTTTTTTTACTTTTAAGATAAAAGTTGCGCTCTCCTCTAAACTTTCATTCTACTCCCACACTGGGCACTTTCAGTGTGTATCCCCCCTAGCACCCGGTGCATACCTCTGTTGTAACATTTACCATAGTTTTTTTATTTCACATTTACTGATTGTTTTCCTCACCATGAGACTTTAAGTTCTGAAGTTTAAACAGAGAGTTTTCATTCATCATTGTATTCCCAGGACCTATCATATGATAGACTTAATTTTTATTAACAAAAACTGAATTCGGTATTGACTGTCAGATGTTTTCAGATTATTGTTCATAATGTTAACACTAGCTTCATAGTGAGATGTTAAATAAGAGGTTGTAAACCATCTTTATCTCCTTTTCTTGCCATTGTTTCTTGTGCAGTATTCTGGGATCAATCTTTATTTGACAAGAAGGTGAATGTATATGGCAATTAACCTTCTATAAAATACCAGTTATAACTGAAGTAAGAGCAAGATGTAAAAATTATATGTGTGATTAGTTGGTTTGGCCAGTATAAAAAAAATACTTCGTTGTACCAAAGCTGAAAAGTGACAATAAAATAAGAGAAGACAGATTAGCCTGTGGAATGGCATAGATTTTAATGAGTACCAAGTCATGTATTCTTCACAACACTAAAGAAATCCAAAAGGAATGAGAGAAGAAATAGCAACTCAAATACTTGTTTGTGGCGATATAGTCAAGATATGCAATACTTCACACTTTAATATCTCTTAACACCCCTCTCTTATAGGAACTAATTTCATAAAGTTGTTCCTGACTGATCAGGAAAAGGGTTTAATCTATGGTCTCTATACTTTATAAAGAATGAGATAAATATATATATATTTTTTTAAGAGTTTTCCTTAAAAAGTGGTTATGAGTGCAGAGCTTGGATTAAATCTTTACTTGTTTAGAACTGTCACTGAAAATACTCTTCAACTAATAAGAATCATTTCTATACAGGTACTTTGCTCTATTTACCTGACAGAAGTAGTACTCACATGGATCTGTTTTGTTTATTATTAGTAGATTTGGTATTAATTACTAGGTAAAAATATCTGAATTGTTATCGCTTTAAAGTGTGTACCTTCTAAAAATTAAGCCTACACTCACTTAGTTAAAAAGAATATGTAGGAGTATTAAAACAACAGTAACATTTTGTGTTTGTATGATAATCTCTCCAGTGGTTAAATTAGTTCAGGTGAGTTTCCCATTCAGTATTCTTTCATCTTTAAATGTGTGATTTGTCTGTAGTTCCTGGTATGACTTTCATTTATTCCTGTTGACTTTAGTTTTGGTTTTAATGGGTTTTTCATACTGTTAACATAGTCTATTTATATTTCCTAAGATTGTTGAATGGCTGTTTGCTGTCTTAGAAAGAAATTCACTAGATTTTCTTATTCTCAAGAATTAGCGAGGGAACCTAGGATGGATGGTTCAGCGGGTTAAGTGCTCAATTTACAGCCCTGGAGACCAAGGATCGAGTCCCGGCCCCAGCCTGTGTGAACCCATGTACTAAATTGGGTTGTGCTTCCCATGTGGGAGGCCCCCAGTTCGGTTCTTGGCCCCCATTTGGCTCCTGGCTCGAGGGGGCATATGCTTCCCAAGCAGGAGGCCCCCAGCCCAGTTCCTGCCCTGCACAGCCCCTGCCCACCTGTGTGGAATGAAACCATATCAAAAACTGATGACAGTGCAGCTGTGGATACTGCCCTGGGCCCTCCCCCTTCTCTCTCTCTCTCTCTCTCTCTCTCTCTCTCTCTCTCTCTCTCTCTCTCTCTCTCTCTCTCTCTCTCTCTGTCTCTGTCAAAAACAACAAAATGTTTAAAAAAAAATTGGGAAAACTTAATTCCAAAATTAATTGCTATCAGTTGATAACAGGTTACCTAAACTTTAAAATATTATATTCCCTGAACAACTTGGTTTATTAATTAAAGTATAGATAGATGGTGAGATGACATGACATAGTGAAGATTTTATTTGACAAAGAATTAGAACATTGGTTTGACATTAAAATTTATAACTTGTACATATAGTTTTACCTTCATTTATCTCATTTGATAGATTTTGAATAAACCTGAAAACATTTTTTAATATGTAAACACATTCCATAGCATTTGCTAATGTTTTATGAGCGAATTCTAAACATATTCTTGACAATCACTTGAAACTTTACTTGTTCTCTTTTAATTGTTCCCTTATAGAATGTTTCTTCGTCCCAGAGAGATGAAGTAATTCAGTGGCTGGCCAAACTCAAGTACCAGTTCAACCTTTACCCAGAAACATTTGCTCTGGCTAGCAGTCTTTTGGACAGGTTTTTAGCTACTGTAAAGGTAAGATACACTTAAACACAATCTCTTGTTTGACAAGGGTTTACATGCTAAACGAGGGGCCTTTTTAGTAATTATTCTATAAGATGGAAAGGAGTGGGAAACCTTCATGGACATGATATATGTAACTATAAGAAGCAATATTATGTCTTCTACTTTAAATATTCAGAAATGTTTCTCATTGTATTCTGTTATTTTTTGTTTTTTGCTTTAGGTATTTATAACGTGTAATTAACTTACGAACTTTTTTCATCTCCTGATTTTAATACAAACTATATAACATTGGCAGAATGTTCAGTCATCTTAACACATTGGTGTTCTTGATGTGGACTGTGAATCAGACAAGAAAATTATAAGCCTATTGCACATTTTTCTCTCATTTCTTATTTATTGGATATTATGTGGTTTTCTGAATAATATACACGTACTTTCTAGAGGTATACATTCGGAGCATAACAAGATGAACTGAACTGTCATAAAATAACTGGTATATTTTTGTTGAATGGTAGCATACAAATATATGAATATGTTTTATATTGGCTCAGTTGGTGTATCATTGGTTGTATTATGGGAGATGAGTCATGGTAGGTAGGCCCTCAATACCGTAGATTTCAAGCATAAAAGCATTTATCTAATGGCAAGGCATGAAAAAGTAGAAAAGCAACTCAGTTGTCAATTTGTATGCCTAGGAAATATGTAAGCTGGGGAAACTATGAATTCAGTACTGAGGGTACTTTGCTTTTTGTTATTTGGTATAAACAAATAGAAGCCATAGAATTTGGATGGCTATTAATTACCTTTTAATGTTTCAAACTTTTTCTTACTCTTGAGCCTTAAAGAACCCTTAATTATAATGATACTAATTGACTGAAATCTGGGTTATCCCATATGCTTACTTTTGTCTTGCTATCAGTCCTCCCTTCCCTCCTCCCAAGCCCTCTACTGTATAACCTTCCTTTTACAGAGAAAGAGAAAGATGCATTTAAGGTCAGTGTCCTTTCTTGGGTTGTATATTCTTCAAAATTAATAAACAGTGTAGCTTCTATTATAGAAAAGATTATTACTAACCTTATTATTAAACATTTTAAACAGATCTGAGCAAGTTTCTAAAATAGAGAATTTTGCCAAGTATAATCTTTATTCCTTAATGTGTCCTGTCATGTTAATATCAGATACTGTTACTTAGAGATGATTAGTCCATGTTGAAATGATCTAAAAATGTAGTCATAATTTAATTAAAGGCACTTAAAGAAGGTCATAAAAGGGCTACAACAGCAGATGGAGCTTCACTCCTAACTGTGTAGAATAAAGTGCTGTGAAGCTCTTTAAAAGTGTGGACTCTGAGCCCTGTCCCCGAACTGAATCTGCATCTCTAGTAATGAGGGAGGTCTAGATGTCTGTATTTAAAGAATACATCCTGCTGTATATCCAAGACAGAGAACTATTATTTGCTTGTTTTTTAAATCACACATTTGCTATTGGGATTCTTTCTATTACTAAATTTATTATTGGTGCTGTTGCCTACCCAAAGTTGTTAACTGTTGGGCATTTTTCTTTGTAATTAACTCTGATTACCTCTTGGATGTGTGTTTGTTGTATACATGGTGCGGGGGTGGGGGGATAAGGGAGCCTGGAAAAATATCTTAGCAACAAGATCTGACTCACTTCCTAGATTACTTGTGTAGTGTCCCTTAACTTCTGAGACTGTTTTCTCATCTGTAAAAAGAAGACATAATAGACATGACTACTTTCTTAACTAGCAATGTTTTTATTAGTATTACTGATTATTTTAATATTGATAGTCTGGAGCCAGCTTTTATTATGTCAGACAGGCAGAGGATTATAACATTCTTAGACAGTGTGCCACTTATAGTGAGGCAACAACGGTCATTGGCATGTTTGTTAAATACATTAATTAACCAAGGCTCTGCTTTGGTCATTAGAAGGCTTCACCAATTTCACAGGAATGAATGTAATAATATTTAAATATAAAATACATGTTGAAATTGGTTTTCTTTGTGTCATATAACTTAACTCTGTGTCATTCAATATAATTGGATTAAATTGTTCTGATTATTTAAAACTGGATTCTGAAGCAGGGTTGTCAAACCCTTATTCTATCAATAGGTAGAAAGTGGGCCAACCTTACTATAGATAAGGAAAACAGGCAGATAAATTCAAACCCTCCCATGCATGTCAAACTCAAGAATGTTTTTTTCTCCATTCATTGATTCTGTGTATATTTTTAGGAGCACTGTGTTCTTATCATAGAATGTGAATATATTATTTTTTATATGTAGGCACTTAATTAGAAGTTTTCTACTCATTTGCTATCATTTTACAATTTTTAAAGCATTTGAAATATATTTAATAGCTTTCTTTTTATCTCTTCTGTTTAATTCCCCTAACATTTAGTATGTTAATATTACTGACATTATAGGTAAAAGGAATAAACCTAGCTTAAAAAATACACATATACCTATTGTTTATTTTTTATTTGGGAATTTTATTTATTAAATTAAAAATGTTTTCTAAAATCAAGCTCTTCTTCTGGATAGAAATGATTAGCTAACTAGCATTGGATGAACTTCAACAATAGAATGATCCAAGTATTTCCATAGAGTATCATATGGCTAGGATTATAAAGTTAAAAGTTAACTCTGATTTTAGAAAGCAATGGGTAGGAATTAGATTAATTGAATTCCATTGAATATATCCATACTTGTATCATCTGCATATATAGTTTTTTAAACTCTTAACTTTTTGAAGAATCACTGAAGTTGCTTTTTCCCTCTTCAAAATTTTAGGCCCACCCAAAATACTTGAGTTGTATTGCAATCAGCTGTTTTTTCCTAGCTGCCAAGACTGTTGAGGAGGATGAGGTAAATATTTTCCTTTAAAGATTAGTTATGTCTCTTCTTTGAAAATTTCTCTCCATTTATTAACTTGCTTTTTGTTTACCACAAGAAACAAAAATTGAGTTTATTTTTTTCTGTCCTCTCCTCCCTGTCCCATTACCCTCCCTTTCCTTTGGTTAGAGAATTCCAGTACTGAAAGTGTTGGCAAGAGACAGTTTCTGTGGATGTTCTTCATCTGAAATTCTGAGGATGGAGAGAATTATTCTGGATAAATTGAATTGGGATCTTCACACAGCCACACCATTGGATTTTCTTCACATTGTAAATATACCAAGTCTTTTAGTTTCTTATTTGAATATGTACTTCTATTTCACCAATTATACCAAATTTAGTCCTTATTTTCTAACTTGGAAAGTAGATTGCATGTTCATTTGTTTCGTTCTGAGTTTTAGGAAAAGGGAAATTATTGCAATTAGTCAAGGAAAAATTAGAAATTTAGGATATATGTCAAAATCACTGAAGCTAAAATTGTAAACTAAAAATTGAGTAATACCTGAGGTTATATCAGTTTCTGTACATACTTTATGTTGACATTTAAGTAAAACCATAATGATCTTGTGATTTTTTATTTTTTTTCCCCCAGTTCCATGCCATTGCAGTGTCAACTAGGCCTCAGTTACTTTTCAGTTTGCCCAAATTGAGCCCATCTCAACATTTGGCAGTCCTAACCAAGCAACTACTTCACTGTATGGCCTGCAGCCAACTTCTGCAATTCAAAGGATCCATGCTTGCTCTGGCCATGGTTAGTTTGGAAATGGAGAAACTAATTCCTGATTGGCTTCCTCTTACAATTGAACTGCTTCAGAAAGCACAGGTAGGTATCAGTCTAAGTAGTGTTCATTTTTAGTGTATCTCTTATTGAGATACATTGCGTTACCATATAGTTATAAAATTAAGAGAAATTTCTAATCTTGTAATGGCAAACTTTTTAATAGTAGACAAGAGTAATATACACTTTAATTCATAGGCTAGTCTCTTAGTAAAAATTAGTATTTTCTTGATTCCTTTCAACCCTTAATTCAAAATATTTATGAATCTTGAAAAATTAATATGATTCTCAGAATGGGAGAAGGAGCATTAATAGAAAACTTACATTTCTTTTTTTTTTTTTTTTTTTTTATTGGAACAGATGGCATATCTCTAAATGCCTCCTGACTTGGTCTCTGTGCCTATGCCCAAACTAGTACACAAAAAAATTTGCTATATAAAGTCACTATCACAGAGTAAGGACAGACTCTGAAGCATTGATAATAAGAATGTTTTAAATAGCACTGTATTCTGTAGCTTTGAGGACTTGTTCTCTGTCCAAGCACACTAGAGAAGCTGCTTATTCTCTTCATAAGTCTTCTGTTGTTAGAAGAAGAAAGTGTTCACTGAGAAGAAAATTTCACTGAAACTTGTTTCCCCCTTTAGCTGAAGAAGTATTATAAACTTGGAATCTGAAGGAACTTCTTTTTTTTGTTTGGTTTTTTTGTGTGTTTTTTTTTTTTAATAAATCTTTTTTTTTTTTTTTAATATTTATTTATTTACTTATTTATTTTGACAGGGAGAGAGAGAGAGAGAGAGAGAGAGAGAGATACAGAGACAGAAAGAGAACTGAACCGGGGGAGCTCCCAGTTCAGCATATGGTTCCGCACGGGCCGGGGCCGGGATTCGATCCTCGGTCCCCGGCGCTGCAAAGTGAGCGCTTAACCCACTGAGCCATCCTGGCTTCCCCTGAAGGAACTTCTTAGAAATCATTTTATTCAACTTTTTTTATTTTACACCTACAGTCCAGGGAACTTGGGACTTTCTCAGAGGTAGCAAAGAAGACAAAAGATGACCAGAGCTTTTTCCATACCACACAAACCTTAAAGCTTCTTCTAGTCAGTGGTTGTCAGAGATTCTTTTAGATCTGGAATCCTTCCCTTACCCCCAACAAAACATTATACACACACAGTCCCAGATTACAAAGTGGAAAAGGATTAATAGTAAAATATTTGGGGCAAAGACCTAGTTGCATACAGGATCCTACTCAACATGTCCTCTTTCCTTCCATAAGCTGTGTGGACATAGTTTACAAACCACTGTTCCATTCTCTTAAATAATACATAGTTAAAGTCACAAACATTTGAGAAATTTATGACCTAAGCACCAGAGACACAGTGATTTTAAAAGAAATGTCTCTCCCCCTTGCACTATTCAGGTTATATGGGAAAGGAACCCTTGTGATTCCTAATTCTTTAAGATTCAGTTCTGTCTTTTTTTAAAGTTTTTTTAAAGTTTACTCATGTTTAGGAATACCAGGTCTATTATCTTTGTAATTAGCCCTGTGACAAGACTATAGTAGTAGCAGATATTCCTCCTAGGTTTCTGATTCTAGTATCGAAAATTCTTTTTTATTTTTTAAAGATTTATTTTGTTTGACAGAGAGAGACAGAAGCAGGGAGGGCCCAGAGCAGTCTCCATAGTTGTACATTATCAGTTTTGACATAGTTTCATTCCACACAGGTAGATGTGGAGCCTTGCAGGGCAGGATCTGAACAGGGGGTCCCCTGCATGGGAAGCATTCCCCTGTGAACCGGGGGCCTCTAGCATGGAAAGTACATCCCTGTGAACCTGGAGCCTCCTGCATGGGAAGCATGTCCCTGCGAACCGGGGGCCTCCTGCATGGGAAGCATGTCCCTGCAAACCAGGGGCCTCTTGCATGGGAAGCATGTCCCTGTGAACCGGGGGCCTCCTGCATGGGAAGCATGTTCCTGCGGACCGGGGGCCTCCTGCATGGGAAGCATGTCCCTGCGGACCGGGGGCCACCGGCATGGGAAGCATGTCCCTGCGGACCTGGGGCCTCCTGCATGGGAAGCATGTCCCTGCGAACCGGGGGCCTCCTGCATGGGAAGCATGTCCCTGCGAACCGGGGGCCTCCTGCATGGGAAGCATGTCCCTGCGAACCGGGGGCCTCCTGCATGGGAAGCATGTCCCTGCGAACCGGGGGCCTCCTGCATGGGAAGCATGTCCCTGCGAACCGGGGGCC
>PVKE010047662.1:0-11849 GCA_004027555.1 Craseonycteris thonglongyai | reverse complement strand
CCCACTTGGTCATGGTGAATAATCTTTTTAATGCATTGTTGTATTCTGTTAGCTAAAATTTTATTTAAGATTTTTGCATCAGTGTTCATCAGTGAGATTGGCCTATAGTTTTCCTTTTTGGTATTGTCTTTCCCAGGTTTTGGTATTAGGGTGATATTAGCTTCATAGAAAGAGTGGGGTAGTACTGCCTCCTCTTGAATTTTCTGGAGTAGTTTGAGGAGGATGGGCATTAATTCTTCTTTGAATGACTGGTAGAATTCATTGGTAAAGCCATCTGGTCCAGGCCTTTTGCCTTTGGGCAATTTTTGGATAATTGTTACAAATTCATAATGAGTCTGATATCAAAAAAGGTTAGCAACATCGTTTTGACTCTTAATTTGGACTGATGAAACTTTTTTGGCAAACTTCTACTTCTTTTGTTCATTAGAGACCACTTTTGCACACATATTTCTCATGCCAAGATTTTCAGTGAAGATTTTCCTATTTCTCTGTTGATGTTTACTTGGTCTGCCATGCTTCTCATAGTTAGCCAACAATTTTTACTCACAATTTGAAAATTTTTGCAATGTTTTCATCAGTTCTGTTTGTTATTGGCTGCCCTGACCTCTCTTCATCAGTGAAGCTTTCTTGCTCCTCAGAAAATGTTTAATCCATTTGTACACTGCTGTTTTTTTCATGTCATTATCCCCATAAACTTGGATTGATATGACCCTGATTTCACTTCCACTTTTGCCCAGTTTAATAAGAAATTTAATATTTGTTGCTCTAATTCAAGCTCCGACATTCTCGTGACAGCACACAAACACGTGCAATAACCATAATGAATTCCACTCATTAAGACACCCCCATATGTTGATACGAACACAGCTGTGAGACACTGATATACCAAGGTTATGAAACCTTACTGAGTTGTTTGTACAGTGCTGCCAACTTAAGCTCATGGTGGCAAGTTTTTGAACTTGTCAGAACTTGTAGCTCTTATGAGTGTTAATATTATAGGTATGTCTTAATTATGCTTGGTGTACTGAGAAGTGGCAGAAGAGAGGTTAGAAAGAGCCCTGGATTTGGAGATAGTCAATGTAGGACCAACTCTTGGGTCTGGTATTAACTACAGATCTTAAATCATGTAATTTCTATGAGCTTATGCAGGTTTCTTACCTGCGGTAGGCTCTTTGATTATGAGTACTAAGTAAAATAAAGAAGGTGAGCGTTATCTACCGATCGGTAAATGTTAAATTGAATGTGAATGGTTAGAATGTTGATTATTGGAACCAAAGTAAACCTCAGAATACATTTGGAAAATTGTTGGGTTTTTTTTTTTTTAGTAATAGCTTTATTGAGCTGTAATCCATATACCATACAATTCATCCATTTAAAGTGTACAATTCAATTGGCTTTTAGTATATTCACAGAATTGTGAACATTTTCGTTATCCCAAAAAGAAACCAGTACCCTTTAGTATTCACCTCATATTTCAGCCATCTTCACCAGCCTCGGTAACCATGAATATTTTCTACAGTGTATTTGCCTATTCTGGATATTTCATATAAATGTTATACAATATTTAGCCTTTTGTAACCAGGCTTCTTTCATTTAGCATAATGTTTTTAAGGTTCATTCATGTTGTAGCATGTATCAATACTTCATTTATTTAGAATTGCTGAATATTCCATTCTATGGACAGATCACATTTACTTATCTATTCATCAGTTAATAGACCTTTGGATGGTTTCTACTTTTCTGGCTCTTATGAGTCATGCTGCTGCTAACATTCTTATATAAGTTTTGCTTAGATAACATGTTTTCATCTCAGGTAGAGGAAATTAATTCTAGGAGTGGAAATACTGGGTAATTGGTAACTTTGTTTAACCTTTTGAAGAACTCTGTAGACTATTTTCCAAGATAGCTGCACCATTTTACATTCCCACCAGCAGGTTCCAGTTTCTCCATATCCTCTCCACCACTTGTTTGTTATTTTAGCCATCCTAGTGAATGTGAAGTGAGTGATACCTTGTGATTTGATTGCATTTCCCCAATGGCTAATGATATGGAGCATATTTTGATGTGCTTATGGCCCATCTTATTACTTGTTTTTAAGTATCTCTCTCTGTTTTACTATTGAGCTAGATAATACCCTTTTTAATAAGATGGTGCTCATGCTCACTTCAGCAGCACATATACTAAAATAAGATGGTGCTCTATACCCAAATGTGCTTATTAATACTTACCGATTTGTTAGCTGATTGTAAGAGGATCCCAGAGGAAAATAATACCACTTTATCTTACCATTCTCTAATTTTTTAGTTACTTGGATCACTAGCTGAATTTAAAGTCCTCAGAGAGGATATCTAGAAAAGGGAGGTTTTCAAATAATATTCATTCTCTTTCAGGGAAATTGAGGGCATAAGATATTAACTAAAGAACAATTAAAGGCTGAATTGATTACTAGTAGTGGTTATAGAGCATTATAATTTGATACAGCAGTGAATAAATTGGTGGGCAAAGACATGGAAAATTAGTCAGTGTATGGGACAGGGAGTTATTGAAAGGGAGGGGGCTATTTTAGATAGGATCAGTTAACCTAGGCCTCTGATGAGGTGAAATTGGGAGTACAAATCTTTATCTTATTTTTTAATATTTATTTTATTTATTTTGAAAGAAGGTGAGAGAGAAGGGAGGAGGGCCTAGAGCAGTCTTCATAGTTGTGCATCATTAGTTGTGACATAGTTTCATTCCATACAGGTAGATGTGGGGCTGTTTGGGGTGGGAACCAAACTGGGGGCCCTCCCACATGGGAAGCAAGAACCTTCACTGCTAAGTCATCCTGGCGGTTACCAGCTGCACCACGGTTCAGCTTATGGGTTTGTACAAGCAGGGGCTGGGATTGGATTCCTGGACCACGTGGTTGCAAGGCAAGCACTCAGCCTGTTGAGCTATCCTGGCATCCCCTGGAGTACATACCTTAATGAAGTTAAGGAACAAGTTGTGTTGATAATTTGGGGGAAGAATACTTTAGGCAGAGAAAACTGTAAGTGTTAAATCCCTGAGGTGGTATTGTGTTCAACTTATTAAGGAACAACAAGAAAGGAAAGAATGTCCCTGCTCTTCACATTAAAGAATCTGAGCCTTGCATGTTTTTCTTGGTCTGTGCTTTTGGCCACCTCAGAGTGGTTTTCAAACAATATGAGTGTTGGTGTTAAAATTTAATTTTATTGCAGTGTGGCTGAAGTGTAATGAGCAAAAAGGACAATGGTAGGTGGTAAGATCAGATAGCTAGAAGGAAGAATAATAAGGTGTTTTGTAGGCCATGGTAATGACCCTGTATTTTTATTTTGAGTAAGATGAGAAGCCATTTGTAGGGTTTTGAACAGAGTGGAGTGACATGATCTGAATTGAATTTAAAAGGATCATTTTGGCTTCTGAGAAATGAGGGGCATGGATAGATAGATAGATAACAAGGGCAGAAGCAAGGTGATCAGATAGGAAGCTGTTACAAGAGTTAGGGAATGAGAAAAAGAAAGCTTTCACCAAATGATAGCAATAGAGGTGGTAAGAAATTGTTGGAATAAAAATATGTTTTGAAAGTAGAGCTGACAGAATTTGCTGATAGATTGGGTGAGAATAAGAAAGTAGTCAATAGAAGGTTTTTGCCTTGAGCAACTATAAGATTGGAGTTGTCATGTGGAGATGGGAAAGATTGGGAGGAGCAGATTTGTAGGAAGGGATCAGATGTTTGGTTTTAGAAATACTACATTTAAAGTGGCTGTTAGACAACCAAAGGAGATGTCAGTTAAGCAGGTGGATATACAAGGCTGGAATTCAGAGAAGTCTAGGTTGGAGATATAAATCTGGGAGTTATTGGTATAAATCACCCAAGAAATGTGTGTAGATAGAGCAGAGACGAGATCTAATAAGCCCTAGATACTCTTGACATTGGGGGGTTGAAAGGGTCAAAGGAATAACCAGTGAAATAAAAGAAGAATCAAGAGAAAAAGAAATATAGGAGGCCAAGTAGTTTGTGGGTAATTGCAAAAGTCCCAACTTGGTTGCCTAGAGTCTTAGAGTCTGATCATGGTTTGGTTCTAAATAACTGGAACATCGGATATGTTCACTTTAGCTTTTTGGGCCTTGGGGTGATCTCTGAAGTATAAGGCTTAACTAGATTGTTTCTAAACTTTTTCCCATCATCATAATAAATAGTTACGTAACACTAAAGTTTGCACAAAGCATTTCCATGTGTTTATCGTATTTAATCATCATAACTCTAATATGATTTATATTTTTTACCCATTTTACAGATCAAAAGTTTAAAGAAGTTTAGAGACGTGTCCAAAGTCACAGTCATAGTCAGAGACTTGAATCCAGATCTACTTAATCTCAAAGTCTATGCTCTTTATAATATGTAACAATTCCCTTTTTATGGTAATATTCTAGAGCTTTTTTATTTTGATCACATGGAATTCATTCATTTATTAATTGAATGTGTGTTGAGCACCTGTAATGTGCTACTTACTATTCTAAGTGCTGGGAATATAATTGTGACCATGACAAAGTCCTTGTCTTCATAGATCTTTCATTCTAGTCTGGGACACTGACAACAAACAAAAAAAGAAACCAATAAGTAATATAACATTAGTGTCATGATATAATAAAAAATAAAGCAAGGTAAGGGAACAAAATATGTTGGGTAATGATCAAGAGAAAACTCTCTGAAGAAATGGCATTGGAGCAGAGATCTGCATGAGATAAACATATGAGAAAATGTGATAGAGGAAACAACAAGCAGAAAGGTCCAAAGGTGGGAATAAGGTAGATGTGTTTAAGAAACAGCAAAGAGGACAGGAGGTTGACAAACAAAATGCCTAGAACTTTAGAGTCCTTTAGCCCTGGGGGTACGGGGAAGGATCAGTTCTGACTCCCTTCACTTAATTTTCTGTGTGACTCTGGGCAGAGTACCTGGCTTTTCTAAGTCTTAATTTCCTTTTATATAGGATAGAGATAATAAAATGCTGTCTTGAGAATTAAAAAAGAATGTATGTAAAATACCCCTAGACTGTTGCCTGGCACATTACTTCGTTAAATATATATTTATTGCACACCTACTGTTATCAACCATGTCTCAGGCACTCTCCACTGTCATCCAGTAAGTTAATTTTTGCTTTGTGTTTTCAGTTTGTTTTAGTCAGCAGATATTTGTGCCCAGCCTGTGTGAGGCATTCTTCCTGAGCTCACCTTTGTATTGAATTCAAGGAAGGAAGTGTTGAACTGAAAAGAAAGTGACTTAAAAGTTGATGAGTAGGTCTAAAAATAAGGGCTTGAGATTCTGATAATTGCAGCCTCTGATATATTCATTTATTATGGAAAGAAACTGTGTGTGCATTTTTGTCATCTTTCCTTATCACTGGATACTAGTTCTACTCAGGCACCTACCAGCCAGGCTTTCTGCTAACCCAAACCTGCTTGCCTTAGGAAAATCAGATAGGAGCCAAGTCCTTCATCCTTATAAGACCATCTGTTTTCAGACCCACAGCTGCTGCCCTTACAATTGCAACCCAACACAACTGGAATGATTTATTCATCTCCAGGTAACATTTGTGCGCTAGGCCTCCAGCAAAGTACAGTATCAGCTTTACATGTAATGAAGCATCCAGCACAGGTGGTGAGCTGCACCAGAAAGGATGCTTCTGGCTTAGAAGTGACTGCTGGACAAGTGGAGGAAAGCTGTTAGTACTGAAAGTATACCCAAAGAGCAGCGTGAACATTGGGCAATAAGGGAGAATCTCTTATTCAGTAAAAAGTCTTATTGTGTGTCCTATATTTCTGAAGTTTCAAGATAATGTAACTCATTTTGAAGTTAAATGGTGTACCCATGTTGAGCTAGGTGAAAAAATTAAAATCCAGAGAAAGGAAGGGACTTAGTTTAAGCTGCATAGCAGTTTTGCACAGCTAAGACTAGAACTCAGGTATTCCAATTCCTAGCATTGTGCTTTCTTCTACATGTTTTGTTGTGCAATGAAACACTTTAAAACATTATCCAAGTATGAAACAATATATTTTTTGCCCAGTTTATAACATCTTGATACTATGAACAAATCACAACTTTTTACCCATTCGTAACTGATTGACCAAGCAAGTCACTTAATTTTTTTTTTTAATTTTTTTTTTTGACAGAGAGAGAGAGACAGAGAGAGACAGAGAGAGAGACAGAGAGAGAACTGAACTGGGGGAGCTCCCCAGTTCAGCATATGGGTCCACAGGGGCCAGGGCAGGGATTCGATCCACGGCCCCCGGCGCCGCAAAGTGAGCGCTTAACCCACTGAGCCATTCCGGCTTCCCCCACTTAATTTTTTTTAACTTCTCTTGTTATTATATGTATAAAATCAGAACAGTTAACACATGCTCTGAATTGTTTTGAAGAATAAATGAGATAAATTATAAAAAAGCTACTTAGGTCACTTGATGATCAGAAGGTACTAAAATGCTAATAATTTGTTTTGTTCTTAGTTCAATTGAGCAAACACTGATTAAGCATCTACATTGTGTCAGCTTAATTTCTGGGCTCTTTACTTATAATATCTTAGTTAACCTTTAAGTTCCTTTCTCCCCTTATATCGAGGGTCTAATTCAAGCTTGTCCAGCCTGCTGCCCACATGCAGCCAAGAATGGCTTTGAATGCAGCCCAACAGAAATTCGTTAACTTTCTCCAAACATGAGATTTTTTTTTTTTACTTTTTTTTTAGCTCATCAGCTATTGTTAGGGTTAGTGTATTTTATGTGTGGCCCAGGACAATTCTTCTAATGTGGCCCCAGGAAGCCAAAAGATTGGACACCTCTGATCAAATTGGTATAATTGTACTTTTCTTCCACGACATAACCCTTCCATAATGAAATCTCCATAACCAAACACAATTGTTGCAAAGAAGTGATGCTTACTTTTAGAAAAATCTAGAATGTTAGAATCTAGTATGAATCTATGGTGATATCTATGGACAGGTGTAGCTAGAGCTAGTCTATGAGTTTTGGTTGCTGCTCTTCCTATAAGGTAGTTTGGGGACTCTTGGTTTGGAGGGCAAATCGTGACTGACAGCACTCGTTGTCATCTCAGAGAAGCATGGTTTCTCTTTTGGAATGTTTGGTTTTAGTAAATTGCTTCCTTTTCACCTTGGTTTTAGGCTCTTTGATAAGCTATCAGCTTCTCAAACCCAATTTTCCTTTACCACCAAGGGCTTACAGACAGTTGTTCAAATGGAGAATAAAAGCTTTCTTCAGTTCCTAGTGGTTTTGTAAGAGTGGAAAGGCCTCAAGACAGAGAGATTGCATCTGCTTATTGGAATTCATTTGTGATGTGTGCCTGACTAGGCAGTATTTTACCAGGGACTCTGCTGGGGCTGGCTGCAAAGGAGAGAAAATTTTGGAACACAGGTCTGGCAACATGGGTTTTGGCTATTTCTGTCCTTGCCAGTATCAGCTAGGGCTCCAAAGAGTTTGTTGGGATTGATACCACTTACTTTTTTTTTTAAAATTGGTACCTGCATTTATTGTCCAAGCTTTCCATTTGCACTTTGTTTTTCCAGGTTGTTGATCTGTTCAGTTAGTGGCTGGCTCAGTATAATGCCATTCATCAGACCAAGTTGAATGGAGATTCAGTAAGAAATACAATAAGCTACAGGGAAATGTAATGTGAGGTAGTGGAAAAGCCTTGGTAAAACCATAGACATGTGGCTTTAAATTTCAGCTTTCCGGGGAAGCCGGGACGGCTCAGTGGGTTAGGCGCTCACTTTGCAGCCCTGGGGACCGAGGATCGAATCCCGGCCTCAGCCTGTGTGGACCCACATGCTGAACTGGGGAGTGTCCCCAGTTCAGCTCTCACCGGGGCAAGACCCCGGCCCAGTTCTTGCCCTGTGCAGCCCCAAGCCCATTTGTGGAATGAAACTATGTGGAAAAACCGATGATGTGCAACTATGGAGACTGTTCTGAGCCCTGCCCCTTCTCTCTGTCTCTGACTCTGTATCTGTCTCTCTGTCAAAAACAATAAATAAATCTTCAAAAAAATTTTTTTTCAGCTTTTCTTATACTGACTTTGTGATCTTGGGTAAATCATTTAATCTCTTTGAGCCATAGTTTATCTCTAAAAATAGGAATATATATACTTACCTTGCTCATTATTGTGGTGAGAATTAAATGAGAAACTATATAAGAAAGAATCAAGCATTAAATTGGTGTTCAATAAATATTCCTTTTCATTTTCTTCCCATCTCCTTAAGGAGTGTACCTGGGTAAATCAGACATCTATACAAGTGGTGTGTGTGTGCGTGTGTGCTTGCACATGTGTGTGCTACTTTACTATAACTCTGAGAAGTGGTTGGAACTTACCAGTCATTGGAAATTGGAAGGGTGAGGTCTTGGGGTGATATATATCTTCCTTGAAAACCAGGCTGAGATATATGCTGATATGGAAACATAACACAATCTTTGTTCCTTTAAAGGAGATCTTAGGAGAGAAACAGAAAGAACCTCATGGTGTAAGTCTTGGGATACTGGTTTCCTCAGGGGACCTTTAGAATATCTCTGGTAGTTTTGGTCTCTGAGAGATAGAATAATCTGTTTTACACTCTCTCTCCCAAAGCTCACCCCGCCAGCTCCACCCAGACCCTGTATTCAGTGATCTGCTGCTGGGAAGCCACCATTACTTTGTGATGCAAACAGACCTGGGCCTTTCCCAACAAATCCCGCCCCCACCCTTCCCGCTGAAGCCAGCAGAGGGATCTAGGAAAACTGTGAAGCACAGATGTGTCAGCTTCTGACAGCAGTGGGATCTCAGAGGCATAGAATACCATCGTACACCATACCTTCCCAAAGACGAGGAGTATAGAGACCAGGGTGACTAGATCAAAGAGAAGCCCACTTCTAGGAAGTCTCCCACTATGAGAAAACCAAATAAACAAGAGAAAATATTATAAGACACTACAGCAACACCAGCTAGGAAGTGAAAAAAAGATTTCTTCACTTCTACCAGGGGAAAAGTCCTCATGTCCAGGAAAAGAAATGCTCCAATAGCAATGAGTACTCTACTGAACAAAGGTGCTCAGAAAGAAAATGAAAACTCTCCAGAAAAGGAACTTGAAGATATGGAAAAATAGGAGCTTAATGACACAGAATTCAAGACTGCAGTTCTGAAAACAAAGAGATCAAAGAAAATTGGTGTAGTACACAGAGGGAGCTAAGTGATCTCAGAAAGGAAACTGAATCTATAAAAAAGAAGCAAATAGAAATTCTGGAGATAACACAATAAAATAAATGAAAAATGAAATAGCTAGCATAGGAAGCAGAGCTAGCCAGATGGAGGAAAGAATTAGTGAAATTGAAGACAGAAATTTGGAAATGTCACAGAAGGAAGAGGAGAGAGACCTAAAAGATAAAAGAAATGAAAGATCTCTACAAGAACTATCTTAACTCCATTAGAAAGAACAGTGTGGGGAAGCCGGGATGGCTCAGTGGGTTAAGTGCTCACTTTGCAGCGCCAGGGACCAGGGATTGAATCCCGGCCCTGGCCCGTGCGGACCCATATGCTGAACTGGGAGCTCCTCCACTTCAGTTCTCTCTCTGTCTCTGTATCTCTCTCTCTGTCAAAAATAAAAATAAACAAATAAAAATATATTAGAAAGAACAATATAAGAATAATAGGTATTCCAGAGGGAGCAGAGGACGAGATGAGCACAGAGAATTTACTCAGACAAATAGTAGGTGAGCACTTTCCAAATCTATGACAAGAACTGGAACCTCAAATTCAAGAAGGAAACAGGACCCCTAGCTCCTTGAATCCTAGCAGACCCTCTCCAAGGAACATTACACTGAAGATATCAAAGGTCAAAGACAAAGAAAGAATCCTCAAGGCAGCCAGAACAAAGAAGACCATAACCTTTAAAGGAAATCCCATCAGACTATCATCAGATTTCTCAACAGAAACTCCAAAGCCAGAAGGAAGTAGAACAAAGTATTCAAAATATTAAAGGAGGGGAAACCGAGGTGGCTCAGTGGGTTGAGTGCTCACTTTGCAGCCCCTGGGGCTGAGGATCAGGTTCTGGCTCCGGCCCGTGCGGACCCGTATGCTGAACTGGGGTGTGCTTCCAATGTGGGAGGCCCCCAGTTCGGTTCTTGCCCTGCATGGCCCCACCCACCTGTGTGGAACAAAAACTGATGACATGCAACTATGGAGACTGCTCTGGATCCTCCCCCTCCTCTCTGACTTTCTCTGTCTCTGCCTGTCTCTGTCAAAAACAATTAAATAAATCTTTTCAAAAAAAATTAAAGGAGAGAAATTACACCCAGCAAAGTTATCTTTTAGATATGAAAGAGGAATAAAGACCTTTTCAAACATACAGAAACTAAAGGAATTCTCTAGCACCAGGCCAGCATTTTAAGAAATACTGAAGGAGGCTATTGGAGTTGAAACAAGAAGTAAAAATAAACAGGGATAAACTGAAAGAACAAAAACATAAAAGGGGAGGAAGTTAAGGTTTAGAGCTGATTCTGGGTGGTGAGCACATAATGCGATGTATAGACAATGTAATGTAGAATTCCACACCTGGAAACAATGTAATTGATACCAATTAATGTCACCCCAATAAATTTAACAAAAAAAGAAAGAAAAAGAAACATCCTTAAGAAACTATAAAATGTGGAAGTTGGACTCCATCCATGACCAGTATCATAGCATTTATCCTACTTATAGTAATCCAGGTCCAGTTGAAGCAATAGAATCCTCACCAGTAATTTGAACAGGTAAACTTTAATATCAAAGAATTGTTAACTAGGTAAAAAGTGATAAACTACTAAAAGATATAAAAAGAGAACTCTAAGGTGTAATAATGGAGGTAACTTCAGAGAACCACTACCCGAGGGCTGAGGGAAAAGTGAAGAAAAGAAAACTTGGAAAAGAGAATTCCACAAGGCTGAGATTTTAGACCTCTGAGGAGAGTGTTGGCTGTCCTAGGAATGTGCTGCTTGTTGCTATGAACAAGCAACTGGCTGCAGGGTGCTCACCTTAGAACCAAGAGAGCCACTATGTTGAAATCTACCACATCCCCTGCTCATGGATCTACTTGCTGCTTCATAGAAAAACTATACACTTGAAAAGTCTCTTGTCTCCCTTAGCCTTGCATTCTCCTTCCAGCGCCCTCTATTGGCAGAGCCTGACATGAACCAGCTGAGAAGTGAGAAACGTAATCTGTAGAGTCCAGTCCAGTATCATGGAGCAGAGCAACGAAGAACTGTTTAGAGCAGGGATTCCCAACCCGGTGCCCGCGGGCACCATGGCGCCTGTGGCCCGATTTATGTGCGCCCGCCATTATTTGACTGCATCAGAAGTTTTTCATAAACACTAAGTAAAACGATAATTTATTTTTATACATTTGTTAGAATTTTAAAATATTGTTTGAGTATCTACACAGGTTTATTATATTCGTTTGTATGTTTGCGATATCGTATGTATAAGTTTTTCCCTAGCTTTCGCCTTTGTACATGTCGCGTCTTGTTTAGCCGCTGCACTCTTTAAACTCTCCTCCACCCAACCGGGAGACGCCAAGTTGCCATTTTGATTGCGGTTGCTGGACTGATCGGGTCGTGACAGTTAGCTAGGATCACAGTGTTGTGATAGATTCGATTTTAAATGAACTAAAAGCGAGGTAGGTAATCTATTATTATGGTGGCAATTTGATATGATATTGTAGTTCTATAACTATTTTTATTTTTATTTTTTTAGTCCTAAAATGAGTGGACCAAATAAGAGAAAACGAACCTATAATTTTAACACAGACTGGGAGGAATCATATTGTTTCATTAATTTAAAA
>PVKE010047661.1:0-11847 GCA_004027555.1 Craseonycteris thonglongyai | reverse complement strand
TTATCTTCTTATAAGTTGGGGGTCATTCATTTGTGCTACCAAAAGTCAGAAAACCACTACTTACCAAATGCTTCCCCCAAGAAACCCAGAAATTTCAAATATGTCTCTAACATTCTGATTTACACAAGAACATACTAGAAAAATCACCTTTCCAGGAAAAAAGAAAGAAAAAGGAAAAAAACAAAATGTGAGAACATGCCTGTTTTGCTGTGTCCCATTGCAACGATAGTCTCCAAATAATGATATAACTCCTTTTAAACATGCTTTAACTAACTTCCTTTTAATTAAGGAAGTTGTTACTGTTATTACTCTTCAAGCTTTAACATGTATCCCACTATTCCAAAATTCTATGGAAAACATTTTATCTTCCCTCAGCTTCATTTTGCTTCATAAACCACAGAAAATGGTAGAAATGCAAGTGATTCATTTGTAATGGCATGATTTCTGGAATTTCTAGGCTTTGGCTTTCTCAGTTACAAGCAAATATATGTTTCCATGAGCCTAGCAATGCTTTAGCTTGTGGGAGACATAGAGGCACCCCAACCTCTCTCCTAAAAACATGTAGAATCAAGTCAGTGCTCTATAACTTGCATCTACGAAGCCATTACAAAAAAATAAAATATACATAAGAATTGAAAGAAAATTACCTGTTCTTAGTTTAAGACTGAGGAGTCCCTGGTAGTTTCTTGCTTGCTTTATGTAGAAATTATTGTGCCTTTTTAATGACTCAAGTTCAAGTGGACATTGGTAAAGTTTCTTTCATCTTTATTTTCATCAAGGCAGTTGCATTGTCAAATAGGTACACGAATATCGAATAATACAGAGTATACGGTTATGGTGAAGCCCTTTTCCACTGAACCCTGTTACACCTGTTTCAACTTCATAACAGCTGTTACTGTTGATGTTCAGAACATTTAAAGATTTCATTCTACTCCCCCCACCTTCAAGCAAGCTCTGTGCCTTCTGCCCTTCAAGTCCTTTGCTTCTTTTCACTCTCCTTCCCTCTGGGAAGTTTCTTCTTCTTTTATAAAGTGGCTGCACTTAATTGCTCTCTTCTCTTTTCTTATCATCTGCCTTCTGTCAACCCAGCTGGGAATTGATTGAAGGAAAAAAGTGAGAGCTGTAATTGTTTCAAGTCATTTTCTTCTGAGCCCCAGGACACCCCAGGAACAGATTCATAGACTTCTCACCTCCTTGCAACCTTCTCTGATCTCTTCCAAGCACTAGTCTAAAACCATAGAACAGCATGTGGCAGTCTGTCACCAAAGGAAACACGTAGTTCCCAAAGCCCATTATCACTATGACATTTGATGCCCTAGACTAGACAGTGAGACTAATGTACTGCCTTTGCCAACACTTGTCAAAAAAATTATAAAATGCAATCAAGTTATCCATCTTCGTGAGCTTGTACAGTGTCTGTCCCCTGCTGTAATTAAATGGGATGCACATATTGAAATAAAGGAGATCAAGCTACAATAGATACTAGTGAGCCTCACACTCAAGCCTGATTGAAATGTCTACTTAGGACTCTTCACATCAACGCTTGCCCTTTTCCATTTTCACTATAAAGAGAAATTGGTCATGCTGAGAGGGGAAAAGGCGGGGAGAGGGGTATATAGCCAGAAATTCTAAAAGTGGAGCAGATTGGCTACAGTCTTTCCTCCTTCACCTTCAGCACAGAGAAGCAAGAGACTTCAAATGCCGAGAATTAGTACTTTGAATATAAACTAAAAAGTGTCTATATATTAATCATATTGCTGCTAACATATAGTCACTAAAAATAGAAGTATGAGGGCATGTGTATGCTCATAGGGTAGGAATAAATGAAAGGAGAAACTACTGCAGCCATTATATAATGTTAATAGAACACAAGAATGAATATAAAACCACAGTGTAATCTATCAAGGTTGCATATATATTCTAAGCCAGATAAGCAAACCTTGGACATTTCTAATAACTTCACAGTAAAAGCAAATTAAGCAGCACTACTGTGAAAGAAAGAAAATGGGTAAAGATGCAAGTTGTTGAATTATATTTGTGTTTTTATCTATAATCTCTCTTTTTTAGTCCTTAGCTTCAAGAAAATGCTTTCAAATTTCATTACAGGCTTGAACTTGGCTTCTTTATGTAAAGTGATGAACTCTTAACTGTAGATATTGCTTTATGGGAAATTTTTACTCGGTTTTTTAACAAACTGTCACAGTTATCATTCTGCCTTTAGATGAAATTGAGCAAGACTACAAATACTTTCCAGTCATTACAAGTTGGATGAATTAGTAGCACAATGAAAACAGTCCAGTGCATTATTAGAAGAAAGAAAAATGAGGTTATGAATGTTAAGCACTGAGTCTCTAAATGTATAGGCAGAGATTGTAACATTACTTTTAGTATTGTTAAAACAAAAACAACACTACCTGTTAACATTACCTCTTGCATTTCTCTAGTTTACAAATAGCCTAGCAATAAGAGTTCTGATAAATTGCATTACAATCAAAATATCTAGCCCATGGGTTATTGATTTGCCTGAGTGTTTTAGCAGAGACTACAAAATGCTCCCTAGTATCTATAATATCCTCCCTTCATTTTTTATAAATGGAACTTTATGAATTTAGATTTGGCTAATGTCCTATATTATTGGTTAGTAAAATTACATAGGTTTCAAAAGTACAATACTATAATAATAGGGGGAAAAGACCCCTCTTTAAACCCCTACTTCTTAACCCTTATGTTGTCTTCCCAGTTTCTATCAAGTTGAATCACTCTTTTTAATTAAGTGGTCAGTGTGGACTATACAGAGAAGATGGTGTCCATCAGCAACTATCCTCTTTCTGCTGCCCTCACCTGTGCAAAACTTACCACAGCCTTTGAAGAAGTGTGGGGGGTCATCTGACAGTAGGACCTTGCTCTGAAGCCCAGAGACTGTTGACACTATCCCTTGACTTTGTTTTCACTCTTGGAAGATGACCTTCCTGCACCAAGGCTGTGGGGTTTGCAGAAGCCAAGACTGTACATTTGCTATTTGTTTATCCTATAAATAGTGTTCTTGTAAAAAAAAAAAAAAAAGTCAGTGGTCCTTTACATCCATTATTCCAGATCAGGCAGAAGGCTGATGATTTCTGTCAAGTCAGGCCGGAGGTATGGCGCTTGTCACTTTACCACCTGTTGAGGCCCTTGGGCTCCCTGCTTTCTCATAGTCGCTGGAGGTTGTAGGTATGTTCCTCTCAGATTCTGGATCCCAGCTCCACAGCTCCTTCATTACAAACTACGTAGTTCTCGGACTTTTCGTGAACCTTTCTTTTTCCAGTTAGACTTAGAAATCAGATCAGATCTGGGGTTTTGTTTGTTTTTTTTAATAGGAGAGCCTTTTATTTCCTTAAAACAGCAGCTGCTTGCATTTTGTTTGATGGAATTAACATGTGTAGAGGTTGGAGGAGCGATGGGAAGCAGTGGGTTTCTCAGGCCTACATGCTCACAGCCTCCCTCATTAAACTTAAGGGAGGTTTATTTACCCATATGCCCATTCCTGTTTGGTAGAAGAACTCCCTGAGTAGAGCAGACTCTTCACAAGAGGCCCAAGACAAGAACTCTGGGGTCCAGACTGAATCTTAATGTAGGCTTTTATGGTGAAGTTTGTCTGTAAGCTGTCTTACATTTGTAAACACTGTACATTCACATAAATTACTTTCCTAATACAATGTGACTCAGAATTGTAAGGGACATGATTGAAATTACTCTACAGTAACCATTAAAAATAAGATTCATTTTTATTGGTTATTCGTTCAACTTCACACATAGTTATGTGTATATATAATAGTAATTCTCACAGTTAAAATAGAAATTCACTTTTTAAGTGGCAATAGAGATTGTAGCAATCTGGGTGCTGTGAGACAACTGACAAAATATGCAATGACCAATACCAAGAAAGGACAAGCTCCAGTTCAGGTGTCTAGAATAGAATTTTCATGAAAATGGTGATACTACAGAGCAGAAATAGAAGAGCTGAGGATGTATCAATGGGACAGGCTAAAAAGAACTTGACATTTTTGGTGCCTAACACTAATGGTCCATTTGTAGGGAACTTCGTGAGTATGATATATGAATGTCTTTCTTTAAATGTTAAAATGTGATGTCTATTTAATACGTTAATTAAAATACAGATTAAAGCAAAAAAAAAAACAAAAAAAACCAAAAAAAAACACTGACCACTCTGTATAGACCACACTGATGGGTTTTAGACTGGAACGGCTCCTGTCCACTGTGCCAGTTCATTACCTCAAAACTTGGAATTCCTCCTCTGCTTGGTGACTATAATTATTGTAGATTAGCTATCTGTTCCTGGAGACCCCGAAACAAACTCCTGGGCAAATAATGTCCCAGGGATAACTGATTAAACCAGAGGGCAGGCCACAGACTCCAAGGGGCCAACATGAGTTTTTCCTCACAAGTCCAGTTAGGGTGACCAGATGTCCCGCTTTTGGCGGGACAGTCTCAATTTTTAACAATTTGTCCCTCATCCCGCAGTGTTTTAAAACATCCCGATTTTTGGAAAGAATGCACAACAAGCTAGGGAACGGCGGGAGACAGACCAAATTTTTAATCAAGAACCCCCTCCCCACCGGTCAATGGTGTCCCACTTTACCAATGTTAAAATCTGGTCACTTAGGACCACACTGTGTCTGTGGTTCTGGGGTCTGCTTCAGAAACAAATGCTTTTAATGTTATTAATCAACTCTATCTCTCCTGGTCTAGGCACCACTGGGATATGGCTCATAACCCAGCAAGAATTCCAACTGATCTCATTTGAAGAACTAAAGGAGACCTTCTGGATGGGTCCAGAGACCACTCCTTCCCTTTTAGCCTAGTTAGGGTGAGAGCTCTGACTCCCCAATAGGCAGTAACAATGACCACACTTAGCAGGGAGTAGATATGGAAAAAAGGACCTTCAGCCCCTCAATTTCCCATAGAGATTTAGGGGGATCATGTCTCTCAAGGAGAAAGGGAGGTAGGCAGATAGAGTAGGAGGATCTAGGCACCCCATCCATAGAGCTCTCATTGTCAGGTGGTTACCACCCTATTCTCAGGAGACCCTGCCCCAGGTTAAACTACCATAGGGGAGCTAGGAGGGGAAGATAACAAATACAAAGAAGTTTTAAAACATTAGAATACACACTGATTTAAACCAGCCTAATGCCCACACAATAAGAGTTATAACAACCTTCATTTCACCTAAGGCTTATTATACCATCATTGTATTATCATACACATGCCTGGAAGTTCATTAATATCATAACAGCCTGAACTCTGGGAAGGAACATGTACAATTAAAGTGGTGTGATGTGGCCCCTATCAATCAAGACTGTCAATCAGAAGACCTCATACCCAAAAGAATGTTCCCTTTTCCTATGGAAAGGCAATAAAAACTGCTCAGCCCCTTGTAATCTGCCTTCTGAGCCACCTCCTTTCTTGAGCCACTGTTTCCATGTCTTGGAAGAGTATTTTCTCTACTTTTCCTTTCAATAAACTTTTCTTTCACCACTGTATTTCAGTGTCCCATCCAATTCTTCATTTGGGACACCAAGGACCAGGACATAGTGCCAAGAAGACCCCATTTTCCAGCAACAATAACATCATCTGTATTTGCTCTGTGGGTTCACTACTCAGAGTCAGTTCTCCTTCCATCACCGTATATTTGACCCCATAAAGGATAAAGGGGGTCAAATATATAAAGAGGACTAAAGATATGGTGTTGAAAACAGAGCTGACTCTGGGTATTAACTAGTTTTAAAACCATTGGGAAATGGGCAGAAATGGGGATTTTAACTTCCAGATTACTTTTTTTTTTTTTTTTAGGAATTCCCACCACTCTTTTCCACTCCTATAGATAGGGTGCTGGTAAAATAGCTTTGTCCATGCACACAAGGGGAACAACTTGAAAAATGGTGAATCAAATAAAAGGAGTCTGATTCTTGAACACTTTCATGGATCAAACCTATCTATACGCCTTGGATGGTTTCTTATCTGTTATGTGAAAAATAAATTTATAAAATTTGAGCCACTCATTCATTGTTACAGCAGCTCAACTTATACCCTTATCCATTGCAATTATTTTTCTTATAATGCTTTTTTTAATATTCTAAATAATTTAAAGCAACAGTTCTAGTGAATACCGTAAATTCCAAAAAATCACAAATGCAAAAATGTTGATACAATTAAGATGTGTTTTATATCAATTAACAGCCGCCTAAGAAAATTATGAAAACTCAAAAAACTATTTAAAAAAGATCCCATAATTCTGAATTGTGAAATATAAAATTTCACTTGAGTAATTAGAATACGGTACCTTAAATTTAACAAGGGACATTTTTAATACACATATATTCAACAGGAATTTTTAACAGGGTCTTAGATTTGTGATGCTGATACATATATACAAGTAAAATTCTAGAAGTCCTCTATTTTACATAAAAAAAAAAAAAAAAAAAAAGTGTTTCCACTAATCTAATAGCAACAAGGGGCACTTACCACAGTTGCTCCTGGATTTATTTTTATTCTTACAAACACTTTTTTGACAACCCTATGGCCAAGAACAAGTGCTTTTAAATTGCTTTTGAGGACACTGAGTTCACCTAGAAGACAGAGCAATACCAGGGAGAAAATCTATGCAAAAACAAGAGCGAAAATTTACTCCCTGAACTTGCTTTCTGGGGCTTGGAGGAGAAAAAATAAGCAAACATCGCTGTCACTGGACATTAAAATCCTTTCATTGATATATGAAGCCCAGCCTCCCTACCATTGACCTGCACCTTCCCAATGCAGATTGTATCTTTTTAATGCACCAATACATGAGTAAACACCAGTGCACAATAGCCAGGTAAAAATGAGTAAGACAGAAAAAAATATAAATTTAACTATACAGCAGTGCAGTTTTTTGTATACAAGGGCTGTCCAGGAAAAAAAAAAAAAAATCCAGCCATGAATGCCTCTATTTTTCATTATACATGACTGGATACTTTCTGGACAGCCCTGATATTTATAGTCTATTGTAATGTTATCAAAGGGGAAAAAATGCCCTTGAATATCCTGTCATATTAAAGATGATAAAGACAGCAAGTAAAATTCTGTCAAGTACATAATAAAATTATTTCTTATACCTGAGAGCACAATTCTTTTAGTCTGCCTGAGACTAAAAACTCATCTACATCTCCATAAAACAAACATTTCAACAGATATAAAGTAACTTAAATGTTGTATTAAGGAGATTGAAGACTTCTACTCAATAGATGACGAAGAACCCAAAAGTGTGCACATTTATGCAAGCTTCAAGTTAAAGGAAATTGATGGTTTGTGAGATTATGTTTATATATAGAACATCCAAATCGAAATTCACCCTCAGCAAAATTTTTTTTGTAGAATCACCCTAGAGTCAATGGAAGAGAAAATAAAATATATAAAGAAGAGAGAACAAACTGCCTCAAGTAAAATAATAAAGACTGAAAAATTATAAATACTGAAACATCATTACCCAAAGGAAGACATTCAATTTTACAAAACTGATGCATTCAAGATTTACACTAATATCAATTTTTAATCACAGCACCTGTGTTAAGTAGATTCTTAATGAATATTAGCTTCTTCCTACCACACCCTTTCCTTTCATTCCTTCTTACTACTTTTTATTTGCATAATTACCAGTGCTTCCAGCTTTTTTTCACCTTTATGAAAACAAGTAAGCCCTTTGTAAGCTCTATCCTAATGAGTCATCACAGGATTATTTTGTGATAGGGTTCCTCACACTGTCTTCCAAAAAAACTAACCAAGTACACATATTCCAGCAGTTAATGCTTCCATGCACATACTAGTTTCCATTTATTTTTACATTTCCCAAGATGTCCCTTTCACAATGGCTCCCTCTTCATGGATCTGCAATCTTTTCTGTTTCATATATTTTTTCTCCTATCTTTTCCTTTAATTACACTTACGCTTCCCCCTTTTAAAAACGCTCTAGTTTTGCTCCGATTCCATTTTTTTAATTCTTCCATTCAAACCCAGACTAATTGCATATCAGTTTCCCTCACACAGCTTCTAAATATTTTCTATTTATGATCTAACATTTCTTTTGTATGCTGATATTCATAAAATTATTACCTTAAGTGCAATAACAGTGATCCTTGTTAGTGCATTTAACTTTTCTATAGCATTTAGCAGAAATATAAAACTTGAAATTCCTTGATTTTCAAGACTCTGCACTTTAGTTTTTCTTAGAGCTGCAGTTTCCTTTTCTAGAATGTGATTAAATGAACTGATATACTCAAAATACTTAGAAAAGCACATGCACATAAAAACCACACAAGTTTTGATTTTCTTTTTTTTTATTTTAGTTTTTATGTCTAAAGCATCCTGTCTTCAATATTGAGACCCAAAGTCTAAGATATTGTCTTCCTGTCCACCTCACCAATCAAATAGCAGCTTATTCTCTCCATGCATATAATTTCCAAATGCATCTCTAATCTTAACCTCCTATACCCCTATCTCACATTTTTAATTGCCCACCTGAGCCCTTCACTGTATGCTTTAGAAGCTATGGAAACACATCGGATTCCTAACTAAATTCTTCTTAGTTCCCAAAGCAGCCCCTCAGCAATCAATCTGACAGACTTGAAATCTTTTATTTAATTTTTATTTTCTTGATAGCTACACTCCTGTATTTAGTATGTAAACTAATTCTATTGAACTTTATTTCAAAATATGTATGAATAGTTCATTTCTTTCCATTCCTATAGTTCAAATCTAAATCACACCATATCTTAGGTAGAGCAACAATCTATTAATCGGTCTTGAGGAAGCCGGGATGGCTCAGTGGGTTAAGCTCTCACTTTGTAGCACCGGGGACCAGGGATCGAATCCCAGCCCTGGCTCATGTGGAACTATATGCTGAACTGGGAGCTCCCCCAGTTCAGTTCTCTCTCTGTCTCTGTATCTCTCTCTCTCTCTCTCTCTCTCTCTCTCTGTCAAAAATAAATAAATAAAATATATTAATCGGTCTTCTCAACTGTACTCCTTTCCCCTCAAAGCCTTTCAACATATTACTGTCAAACCAATACTTCTAAAGCATGTCTGTCATTGTCATTCTCAGCAAAAGCCATAATTCACTCCATATTCTCTGCTTTGTGTGTAATGTTCTCCTTTCTGCTGAACTCTGTGGCCTCTGAATCTTTGCTTCTTACTATTCCATGACCTGAATTGCCTACCCCAGTGCCCTAGACCACCTTCTTCCCTCTCCTCATGTATTATGTCACACCATGTTATTGCTCTCACTTCCACTCCTTTGCCCTCTGCCTTCTAATAGATTTTACTCTTAATTCAAAGATCCTTTCCCAATTTTTTCATAAACTTTTCCATAGCTCTTATTGCATTTTTGTTTCATCCAAATCCCCAAGCACTCAATCCAAAGTAATAATTAGATGATTCTGCACAGTTTTTATCTTCCCTGATGCATATGATATTTCATTTGCATCAATTCATCACCTTGTGTTAAGCACCTATCTTGTTTTATGTTCTTGCTTTAAAATACCAAAGTCAGGGGAAGTAATGGGAGAAATATCAAATGATAGCAGATCACAAGTGGAAGGGACTTATGAAAAAAGACTAGAAGTTTAGTGCTATTTACAGATGTGTCAGTTTTGGGTAATTCAACAAGTTACATAATTTCCTTTGTGTACATTTTAATAAATAGTTAATAAAAATAAAGGGATTAGGAATAAATTATACAAAACAGAAGAAGATACCGGTAATTTATTCTCCAAGTTGCTTAGGATATATACATTTCTTTTGTGTATATTTTAGTAGAGTTAAAAACAAAGGGATAAGGAAAAAATTATACAAACACATGAAGACAATTTATCTATTTCCCAATATTGCTTAGGATCAGTTATGGGGATAAAAAAAAAAAGAGAGAGAGAAACCAAGAATTCATTAGGGTCAATATGACTGCTGGGAAAAGAGCAAACAACTCAACCAGTATCTACCAGGATTGACGTGAAGAGCAAGGACACTGCCTCTGAATGACAAGTACTGATTACCAGTAGCATCTTTCCTTATTGTGGGGCAGTGTAATTCCTTCTGGCTCCCTCTCAACTTAAAGGAGATGTCTCTTAAATCCATCCACTTCCCTTTGCTCTGGCTGAATCTATGTTTGCCTTAGCCATCTATTACTAACACACTGGGTTTCTCACATCTATTGATGTCAAAAGAGTGGTGTGCTAGAAGACAGCTGGTACTAGTTACAGATTGCACTAGATAGATCTTCCTTTATAAATAACCTAAACTCTGATTTACAAATTTGTCTCTTCAGAGTCTGATTACTGTGAATCAATTTATCTACATGTGAACAACTTAGGAGTGCCATTAGCAAGGGGGAGGAAAACCTAGAACAAAGAGGAAGGGAACATAGCAATATAAAAACTACTAAACTGTGTACCTCATTACAAGCCCTCTTAGTAATACTAGAGAAGAAAGTATAAATCCAGGTGTCCGCAGGTATTTGTACCTAAATGTATTATATTGTAAAATGAGCAAGTTGAAATGGACAGCAGCTGAGGACGAATCCTAGTCTGGCATACTACAAAATCCTAACATTCAACTCTTTAAGATACTATGAATTTGGCCCATGAACCACATTACTTCCTGACCTTCTTCCTAGGTATTATACTCAATAGTTCAGGGGTCTCCAAACTGCGGCCCGTGAGGCCCTCTCATCCGGCCCGTGGAGACCTTTTTAACGACGGAAAAAAATTGCGGAAATTTACATGTATCCTGCCAAGATCAGCCGATTCTTTTTAATTTGGACCTCGAGTGTGTAGTCGGCCCCAAAACTGCTGTTTGCTGGTTAATGCAGCCCTCGGGCTAAAAAGTTTGGAGACCCCTGCACTAGTTCATTCAGTGAGGGATGATATTCTCTTCTCTGAGCTTTGACTTCACTGGCACTTTATTTCTAAATGCCCTCTGAACTCTTTAAATACTTAGCTGCTGCCCATACTCCAAAACTTTTTTCTTGAATCAAAAAAATCGTGCAAGTGAAGTCGCTGGTTACAAAATCAATGTCCCCCGCCCACTGGGCCACTGCGGAACACTGCGTGCGCACACCTGCCTTTCGGTGCCCTGCCCATGGGGCCACCCCGCTGCACCACTGCCTGCTCGCCAGTGCGCTACAGGGCTTTTGGCACCCTGCTCGCCAGGCCGCCGCAGCACCGCTGCCTGTGCGCGGGACTGGCTTTCGGCGCCCTGCCCACCGGGCCGCGGCAGCACTGCTGCCTGCTTGCAAGCGCACACCTGGGCTTCTGGCGTCCCACCCACCGGGCCTCTGGGGCGTGGCGGACCACGCGTGCAACTGGGCTGCCTGCCGGGTCTCCGCAGTGTCATTGCCGGTGCACGGGACTGCGCAGCCGACCAGGGCCTCTGCCAAGCTCCAGCCCATCCAAGTGCTGCCCTGCAGGCATGCCTTACAGATACAATTGAAGGAGGGGCAGCCAGGAGGAGGAAAGACCAGAGCTCCTGCGCCCCACCCCCACTGAACCACCAGGCCCCTTGCTGAAAGAGGAATCTGCTATTGTGTCTCAGGCCTGCCCTAGCTCCTACTCACATGCCCCCATCCCTGGCCACACCTTTACTACCCTGCTATCTCACAGCTAAGACAGCAACCTGAAGTGCCCCAGGACACAGAAGCTGTCTGCTTCCCCCAACCCTCTCCCAAAATCTCCTTCTCCCACAACTGAGCCCAAAAGAAAAAATAAAGAGAAGCCCATCTGATAGGCAAACCCCCAGAGGGAAAACAGACTCATGCGTAAAGCA
>PVKE010047660.1:0-11794 GCA_004027555.1 Craseonycteris thonglongyai | reverse complement strand
GTAGATCAATTTGGAATACATTAATTCATGCCTGTGAGATCCACAATTAGGGCTGTGCAGTGGACAGCACCATTCTCTTAAAGCCTTGTTAGCCTCAGTTCTGTAACCTAGCACCACAAAATTATTCTCAGCTCACAGATGCCTGCTGCCATTAAGCAGGTTATTTAAAAGATTTGATATTTAAGCAGCTTTAAGTTTGTTGTAAACACAGAGTTCTTACAGAGATACAAGAGAATTAGATGGCACATTTAAGATGCATGTGTCACTGAAGGAAACTGGCCATACCTTTAACGCAGATTTTAGAGCCTGCCTGGACCTAGCTTGCATCTAGGGTTGGCAGCTTTTAGCCAATAAAAATCCAAGACACCCAGTTAAATTTTAATTACCAAAAACTGCAATGTCTGGGATACACTGATACAAAAGAAACAAAAACAAAACAAAACAAAAAAAAACCATCGTTGGGATACAAACTGAAAAGCTGTTGTTTATCTGAAATTCAAATTTCACTGGGCATCCTGTATTTTATCCTAGTCGCAATGTTATTTGCATATACTGCTTTGTTAGTGCTCAAATCATCCATCCTTCTTGCAGAAAGGCACACAAAAAGCTACTTCTGCATTAAATATGGTTTTCTGCGCTTTCTTTAGAAAAATTAATAACAGCAATATACTTAAATGGGACATTTGGAACATTTCTCTAAAAGCATAACATTTCATGTTGCATGAAGACTTTATTAATGTGTCTTGGCACCAACGAGATCAATGATTAGAAAGTTATTTTAAACATTAACAACATCTTACAATACAAAACACATGTGAATCTATGAAATCTTAAGTCCAGGCTCAAGCTTTATAACAATGAGCATATATTATATGAAAATGTCTTAGTTAAATAATAAATAAACTGGACAATTATTCATCAGAATAGCCTTAGTAGTTCCATAGATCAAGGTGAACCACAACTGATTTTTAAATGTCAAACCTCCCCATTGGGTCACCTGCCTCCCGTGGATTGGGTTTTGAGAGAAGTATGATTAAGACCCCTAAGTAACATTTTATGAACTAGAGTGGCAAGACACTCTAGCTGGAAGAGTTATTAATATATTTCCCATGAACAAGTGGTAGATGACTCTTAAAACTAAAACTGACCCATTTTTTATCAATTAACATAAAACATCTTTAAGTTAAGAGAGCATCGTACACATAAATACACACACAACCCATTATAGTACTGACACTGTCTTATGAAAACCAGAACCTGTAATTATCAGTGTAGCTACTAATCTACCTTTTAAGGATGTGTTGTTTTAACTGGAAAATAAAAAGTCAAGTTAGACTCAATTTTCATCTCCCCATTAGACTCAGTGAGCACTGCTTAGATGGCACAATTGATTTCAGATCATTTTATATGACTGTACAATGTATTAAGAATCTATTCGTGACATAATATATGTGCAAGTGCCATGAAATATACTAAGTGCTATACAAATGTAAAGTGGCATTATTATATTATATAGAGATATCTGTCACCTCTCATGGGGATTATGACAAGTCAGTTAGATAAGAACCAGGTAGCATGATAGACATGGTAGTGAAGATAGGACTGTCATATTCCTGAGTCCTAAGGAGGTCTGAGTGGACAACCAAAAAAGTATTTGATTTTGAGTCTATTCAAGTCAAAGTCAAACGGGCCAAGGACTTTTACCACCTCAGTGAAAAATGTTGGTAGTGGTAAAGGTGATGTGGGGCCATCTTTCCCAGCAAGTCCAGTGTGAGAAATCCCAAAACACTGATGACAGCCTGCACTCACCCTGCCCCACCCATGCCACCCTCCCTCCTGATCTCTGTTCCTAGTTCATGGCAACCATTATCTAGCACGTTCACTCCCTTCATCCCCTAGGAATACTATCCTTTAATTTATAGATTATATTCTACCTTTCGGGTGAAACCTTCTCTTACTAAGCCAGCAGACACAGATGGCCTGACACCAAATTCTAAAAGCACTACAGCCTCTTTGTTCCCTAATCACAGTTTCATTTATTCAACAAATACATATAGACCACCAGAAACACAGCAGGAAACAAAACACACCAAAAAATCCCCATCCTGATAGAGTTTATATACTGCTAAGGGAGGCAACTAGCATATAAGTAAATAAACAAAAATACATTAAATACAATAAAGAAAATAGGGGGATGCCAGGATGGTTCAATGGGTTGAGCGCTCGACTTGCAGCCCTGGGGTCCAAGGATTGAATCCTGGTCCCAGCCCATGCAGACCCATATGCTGAACTGAGCTGTGCTTCCCATGTGGGAGGCCTCCAGGCCAGTTCCTGCCCTGTGCAGCCCTACACCCACTTATGTGGAATGAAACTATGTCAAAAACTAATAATGTGCAACTATGGAGTCTGCTCTAGACAATTCCTCCCCCCCCCCCCCCCCCCCCCCCCCCCCCCCCCACACACACACACACAAAGAAAAAGAAAAGGAAAAAAATAGATTTTTTTTTAAGGGTATCTTGTGAGTTAGCATTTAACTGTTCTGTGGTATCAAGCAGATATTTAGCCTTTGAAAGGTCTCATCTATATAAGAGATTTGAAAAATACATTTCTGTTCTAGAATGCTGTGTCCATCAATTAAGGTTTAAAACATATTAATAACAGATACATACATAGTTTAAAAAAATTCAATTTATTTTTCAGTATGACCTAAACATTGAGGATAGAAGTAACATTATGTTCAAAGTTAGATCGCTTCTACTCAAAAAAATAAATTTAAGAATATATCAACAATTTTTGATGGTGTATTACTTTTGTACACTTTTGGAATCTATTTTTTATTTAAAATTTTTAAAGAAAATAAGAAATTTTTATTCTAAAAGATAGGTAGCACATATTACGAAATCATTGTTTAGAATTCATTTTTCTTACAGATGTCTGAGACTGAATCCCCACTGTATTTTCTCATAAAATGATAAACAAATAGATGCTAAATCTGTACACTTCTGTGGCTGAAAAATAAAAGAAATGCATTCCTTTTCATCTTTTAAGCAAAAGTTCCTTAACTCTGAATAAAAAATACATACATACGTATATATATATATATATATATATATATATATATGTATGTATGTATATATATATATATATATATATATATATATATATACACACACACACACACACACACAAGAACATTGGCTGTCGCTTTTGATAGCTTTGTCATGAATAATTACACTCTGTCTCTTTATGCCTGATAAGTAAACCATTTGATAACCCCCAACAAAAAAACTATTAATTAAATAACACAAATTCAGTGACTTTAAGAGTACATAGAAGATTCTTTCATCCAACAGGTCTTTCCTGAGGCCAAAGTCTGCATCTCACAATTAGTGGTCTCTTCTATTGTGTTAAATCCTGTAGATATTCCTGGGAAGTCAATAAGAAGATAATGGAAAGAAGGAATTATAACATGGAGAATCCATGGCCAGAATGCATTTGGTAATGACTTCCTGGTTGATGATGAACTAAAGGACAATAGCATGACATGATATCAAGTCCAAGGCTACACATGAAGCATTCTTATAGTAGTTTCCCTAAAGTTAAAGTGTAATATAAACAAAAAAGAAAGAAAGAAAGAAAAGAAAAGAAAGAAAGGAATAAGGAAGAAAAAGATTTCCAAGAGCAAGAGAGGAAGAATTTCAAGTCACATTTTATTACAGCTGCTCTTTGCTGTAACTGAAATGATAAGAACCAGTCTTCCTTACTCCTTTTTTTACTAATGTTCTAGTTTGCCATAGTTGGTTATTAGCTCTATTAACGTGACTAAAAATTAAATTAAAAGAAAAAAAGCAATTGCTCAATGATTGACTTCTAGATTTCTAAGTAAAGGTTAAGGTTTGAGGGTCCATTTTTACTACCATTTTACTCACACTAAATTGCTCATTTTCCTCCTCCTACAGGCAAGGACTTAAGTGGTCTACCTCAACTTCTATTCTCTTATTTAAGTCACTGAAATACAAGGCAGGCAGCTTTTACTTTCTTTAAAAGCATCTTTCATGAAAATTTCCGTATTCCAACTTACAGCTAAAATGAACCTTAACAATCAGAACATTTGTTATACAAAAATAATCCCTTCTTCTCTCTTTAGTACAATAACTATAGATTTTTAAAACAGAAAGAAAACACCTTATTCATGTCCAAATTTATTGTGTCCTATTTAACAATTAACTGCTATCAGAGTAGGCCATGGTATACCAGCTCTATACAGAGAGAATACATCAATTTAGCAATGAACGTTGTGTGGCTGAATGGAATGACACCTTGACACTGTAAGACTATCTTCTTTGTACTTCAGTTTCCTTTCCCATACACAGGAAAATGACTTGTACTGTGTGTTATAAGAAATTTCAAATGAAACATTTTTAGAATATAAGGTACAGGGATGCAGGGATAATTCAGTAGGTTAAGCATTTGCCTTGCAACCATGAGGTCCAGGGAATCGAATCCATCCCCAGCCTGTGCAAACCCATATGATGAACAGCGGCACAACTGGTAACTGCCAAGATGGCAGTGAAGGTTCTCGCCTCCCATGAGGGAGGCCCCTAGTTAGGTTCCTGCCCTGTGTGGACCCACATCCACCTGTGTGGAATGAAACCATGTCCCAACTAATGATGTGCAACTATGGAGACTGTTCTGGGCCCTCCCCCTTCTCTCTGTCTCTGTAGCTCTCGCTCTCTCTCTCTCTCTCTCTCTCTCTCTCTCTCTGTCAAAAACAATAAAAATAAATCTTTAAAAAAAAACACACAACTTTATTATCTTAAAGTTTTGGATAGTCCTAAAATGAGTCTTGCTAGACTAAAATCAAAGCTTTGGTAGGGCTGCATTCTCCCCTAGAGCCTCTGAGGTTCTAGGGGAGAATCTAAATCCTTTCATTGCCTTTTCTAGCTTGTAGACAGTCCCCACATTCCTTGACTTGTGGTCCCTTTCATCTTCAAAGCCAGAGTGTTCATCACTCTGACACTCTTCTGCTCCTCTTTCATATTTAAAGGCCTTTGTCATGGGCAAAATAAAAAAGTGATGTCTAATGTCATTAGTTACAAGAAAGTGCATAGCAAAACCATAGTGAGATACTATGTCACATCCACTAGGATGACAAGAGTCAAAAAGACAGATAATAATAGGTATTGGCAAAGATGGGAACAGACTGAAAGCCTCATACATTGCTGGTGGGAATATAAGATGTAGCAGCCACTTTGCAAGACACTTTAGCAGTTCCTCAAAAAGTCAGACAGAGAGTTACCATGATGTGGCACATGGCTCCAGGCCAAATCCTATGTGCAGACTCTCAGGTGCAACCAGAGCAGTTACAGGCTTTGCCTGGACCGCATCTGGGGGAAAGCAGTCTTGTCCCCATCAGCTCTGGAGTGCTGTCAGTGTACTACCATTAAGGGAGAGAGTGCCAGTGGGGAGTCAGCCCAGCACGGCCCCAACTAGCCTTGTTCACGTGCACAGCCACATGGTCAGCCCAGGCCCTTCCGTGCCAGGCCCCCTAACCAGAGGGCCAGAGCAGAGACTCTTTCCAGGAGCCTCAGGTGAAACTACCCTGTGAGGGACCTTGGCCAGGACAGGGATTTCAGCTGCTGATGAGACTTCTGCAAACTGTGAATGAGCAGTTACACACACTGTAAATATATAAAAACACAGAAACAATATATATCAACTGCAGCATAGTGGTTAATTCTGGGGAGAAAAGGGAAATGGAATGGGGGGAGGCCTTCATTGGATCCATAACATTATTTCTTTTCAAAAGTTGTCTTGCATAAGTATAATAATGTATTAAAACCTACTATGCATATATGCACATTTGTTAATATATAAAATATTTCATAATAAAAAAATTATAAATATGCAAGTAATAATTAGCATTGGGGGTACAATTATATGTGATTCTAATTTTTTTTTCATATATTCATATATTTTTTCAAATTTTCCCAGCCAACAGAAATTTCTTTGATAATAACAAACAATATATATGAATTTTAAAAATGTGTCACTATCAGTCAATATACTTAAGCAGAGACCTTTAAAATATGGAGAACCTGTATTAAACTCTTATTTTGAAGTAGCATCAAATATCTCCATAAGCCTTTTTATTAGTTCAGTTCTGAGAAATGCTTTTAAAACAAAAATACAAGCCAAAATTTCAAAGAAAAATGTAAACACATCCAAATTGTAAGTGCTAATAGGGAAATGAAATACAAAGAATTACAGCTATAATAGTTATTTTTGTTCATTGCGGTTCTTTTGAAAATATGACCTCAAATAAACCAAGATTATCTTAATGTATTTATTCAAGCTATAATATTACTGTAAATTTACTCTGTGAAGAGCTATAGCTAATGATAAATAGATTTTTTTTAACTGGAATATCTAATTCAATAGTTTTCAAAGATTTTCTAGAACTTTCTATTCATATTAAATAATGTATACAAGAAATAAAAATAAAGGCTCTTTGAAGTAGGGAGCTGAGTACTGAGTTCTTGTTTGCTCTACAGATATGGCCCCTCTTGTACTTACATCCTCTCTATCAATGGCTTCTTTTTCTCTGAACACAAACATCCTCAAGTTTCCTGGTTTCTAACCACCACCCTCTCTCACATTCTTTCACATCAGTTTCCTCTACTGGCTGTTGCCATAGTTCTACCTACCCTTGGTTGTCATCCTTCCTGCAGCTTTATCTCCACCCTTACTACTCCCCTGAAACCACTCTTGGTAACAATCCCATATGTGCAGATCCAAAGGATATTCTTCAGTTCTTTCCACTGAATCATGAAATTCCCCTATGTGGAGATGACAATTCTCAATATTGTCCTATATGCAGTACTAGCCACTGTTGACCTTAGGTAAGCATTGCATTCCTCCTCAGAAACTTTTTTATGTCTTGTCTCACATGATTTCCTCCTGGCTTTCTTCTACCACTGCTCTGCCTACTCCTCCCAAGTCTCCAGCAAGGCTTCCTCCCTCTGTGCCTGCCCCTTAAATGTTGTTGTTCCTCAAGGTCTTGCTTCACACTTGTCTGTTTCACAGCCAGTTCCAGCAAGATACTGTGACTCTCTATCTCCTAGCCAGCCAGGAATTCTCTCCTGAGGCTCCCCCAAACATATTTGAGGTGCTTATTGAATGTGACCGCCTATTGCCTCAAAAGCAAGTCACACTCAGCATATTCAAAACTAAATCAATCACCTATTCTTCTTTGCAAATCTTTCCTTGTCTTCTCTAATCACATAATGGGTTGATACATGGGTTGAAATCTGTCCCCCCCAAAAAATATGTTGAAATTCTAACATCTAGTACCTGTGAATGTGACCTTATTTGAAAATAAGGTCTTTACAGATGTAATCAAATTAAGATGAGGTCATAGTCAATTAAGGTGGATCTTAATTCAATATGACTAGTGTCCTTATAAGAAGAAAAAACAGAGACACGGACACAGACATATAGGGAAAATATATGATGATTGGAGGCATAGATAGAAATGATGCTTCTGTAAGTATACACTGGTTCCCAGATCTTTCCTATTCCTCCTGATTCCTGGATCCACATCAGTTTGTTCAGTGAACAGCCCCATTTCCTAATACTGGTAGTTGTCTGTTTTTCCAGAGAGAGGATGGACTCCTCCCAGGATGCTCATAAAAGCCACAGTAAAAGCTATAGCAGCTTCTGCACCCCTGCTTCAGCCAACTGCTCTAGGGGAGACTGATTCCATAGCTCTGTCCTCACAACGTTTCTCGTGGGATAACTAACACAATCCAAAAGTTTGCAGAAATTAAGGTCTTTGAACAGACTCTGACCAATGAAAGACAGGAGACAAATTCTTTTCCCTTCTTCCCCACATTGCACAGAGGTTCTAATGCACAGAGGTTTCTTAAAATCTATCTAGAGACATCCTACATGACCAAGTAACTGGCTGTTTCCTAGTGAAGTTGTGGCCAGCATGACAACGCATCACACTGTATTCACTGCCCTTCCTTCCTTTCCTTGTTTCTCATGTTTCCTTACTCTCATTACCCTTGGATTATCACCTCACATTCCCAATAAAGAGCTAGCATTTAAGCTCCATTTTCTATAAAACCTAGCCTAAGACATCAGTTTGTTTAAATATCAGTTTCCCCATCTGAAAGTAGAAATAATGATGCCCTTCTCATAGAACTCTTAAAGTATGATATGAGACAATGCCTGAAATAGTGACTAGAAAAAAATGTTACTTGTTATTATTAATAATAAATATGTAAAGACACATCACCATTTTTGCATTCCTCTCCCACTTTGGTGGAGGGAGTGGGAATTGAAGAATGTGTGTACGCTTGATGCCCCCTTTTTCCTTTAATCCTTACTGTGCTCATTAAAACCATTCCTACTGTACCTTGTGCTACAGAGGCACTAAAGCTCATTTATTCAGAAAAGGCACCCATTAAAGGCCATTTGGAGGCTTATAGATCTCAGGACAGAAAACAGGCTTGGCAGCTGTACAGTAAAAAATAATGCCCAGGCACAGATTGCACTACTGAAACTGAACAGACACCAGGACTCCAATACTGCAGTCTTCCACCACCTCCCCTGTCTTACCCCCAAACTAGACTCTAGCCAGCATGTACCCCGACCCCACCGCTTATTTCTCACTTGCAAATCCAAGTCTTGCTGAGGTTATCTGAAGGTTGAAGTCTAAGCCACATGGCTGAGCTACAGCTGCAAAGGAGGCTATGAAAACACATTTTTTTCTGGTGACTTGCTTAATAAAAAAATGTTCATAAACTGGAAAATTCTATAAATATAGGAAATGTATTCATAAGGTCAGAAGGATAGCCAGAAAATATGACAAAATGTCCATGCTATATCTGTTTGAGTAACTGTCCCAAAACAAAATATGTTTCAAAATTTAAGAGAGACAGAGAGATTGCGTGAGTAGGGGAATAATTAACCTATTAGGAAAATACCTTCAGCCCACCCACCAAGATGGCGGCATGAGAGGAGCTCTTGAAACCTCTCCTGGAAAGACAACAATTTAAAGAACTAAAATCCAACCAGAGAATCCCTAAGCAACACACAGCCTTGGCTGAGGGACCCATTTATCACAAGAAAATCCCTAAAGCTGGAGGAATGGAGATGAGTGAGAGAGAAAGAAAGGGAGCCGTGCAGAGACACCCTTTGGAGCACAACCAGGTGAATGACCCAGGGGCTGGCCCAGAGACCAGCAGGGGAGGAGAGACTGATAGAGGCTCGCCCCGCCAGCCCATCCCAGAGCCTACATTTGGTGGGCTACTGCCGGAAGGGTGGCCACTGCCCTGTGGCATAGACAGGCCTGAGCCATTCCCAGCGAACCCCGCGCTCACTCTTCCTGCTGGGGCCAGCAGAGGGAGGCTGCCATTGACCTGTGACACAGGCAGACCTGCACCATTCTCAACAAATCCTGCCCACCCCCCTTTCCCATTGAAGCCAGCAGAGGGATCCAGGAAAACTGAAACACAGGCATGGCAGCTTCTGACTACAGTACAGTCTTGGAGGCATAGAATAGCACTGCCTACCATATCTTCCCGAAGAGGAGGCACACTGAGACCAACACCTGAGTCAAAGAGAGGTCCACCTTCTAGGAAATCTCCCACTGTGAGAAAACCAAGTAAATAAGAGACAATATTAGAAGACAGTGCAGCCACACCAGCTAAGAAGTAGAAGAAAGATTTTTTTCACATCTGCCAGGGGAAAAGTCCTCATATCCAGGAAAACAAACATTCCAACAGTGATAAATACCCCTGTGAACAAAGGTGCACAGAAAGAAAGAAAAACCTCCAGAAAAGGAAATTGAAGATATGAAAACACATGATGACATAGAATTAAAAACTGCAATTCTGAAAACACTCAAAGAGATCTAAGAAAATTGATGAAGTATATGCACTGAGGGAGCTAAGTGAACCCAGAAAGGAAATTGAATCAATAAAAAAAGAAGCAAATAGAAATTCTGGAGATAAACAATACAATTTAAAAAAATGAAAAATGAAATAACTAGCATAGGAAGCAGAGGTGACAAAATGGAAGAAATAACTAGTGAAATTGAAGACAGAAATTTGGAATTGTTACAAAAGGAAGTAGAGAGAGAGCTAAGAGCTAAAAAATATGTATGTAAATAATAAAAAAAAAAAAAAGAAAGGGGAAGCCCAGATGGCTCAGCAAGTTAAGCGCTCGCTTTACAGCCCCAGGGACCGAGGATTGAATTCCAGCCCCAGCCTGTGCGAACCCATGTACTCAACTGGGGTGTGCTTCCCATGCAGGAGGCCCCCAATTCAGTTCTTGCCCCCTGGTTCAGGCCTTGGCTCAAGAGGGCATGCCTCCCATGCAGGAGGCCCCCAGCCCAGTTCCTGCCCTGCATAGCCCCTGCCCACCTGGGTGGAACAAAACCATGTTAAAAACAGATGATGTACAACTATGGCGACTGCTCTGGACCCTCCCCCTTATCTCTGTCTCTGTCTCTGTATCTCTCTCTCTCTCTCTGTCAAAAACAATAAAAATTAATCCTAAAAAAAAAAAGAAACATCTACAAGAACTATCTGACTTCATTAGGGAAAATAATTGCCTGAGGGAAGGGGAGGAGGAGGGAGGGAAAGTGGGAGGGGAGGTGGGAGGGGGCACCAGCATTGTGGACACACTCAATGGTTTGGTGGTTGCCTAGAGAGGGGGGAAGAGGGGGAAGGGAGAGATGTGGGGGGAGGTGGGAGTGGGCACCGAATGTATGGTGATGGAGGAGGAGCTGATTCTGGGTGGTGGGAACATAATATGATGCACGAATGATGGGATGTGGACTTGTACATCTGTAAACTATCTAATTGTTACCAACCAATGTCACCCCATTAAATTTAACAATAAAAAAGAAAAGGAAGAAAGAAAGAAAGAATAATAGGTATTCTAGAGGGAGCAGAGGACGAGATGGGTACAGAGAATTTGTTTAGACAAATAGGAGATGAGAACTTCCCAAATCTATGGTAAGAACTGGAACCCCAAATTCAAGAAGGAAACAGGACTCCTAGATACTTCAATCCTAGCAGACCCTCTCCAAGGCATACTATACTGAAGATCAAAGGTCTAAGACAAGGAAAGAATCCTCAAGGTAGCAAAAAAAGAAAATACCATAACCTATAAAAGAAAGCCCATCAGATTATCATCAGATTTCTCAAGAGAAACTCTACAAGCCAGAAGAAAATGAAACAAAGTATTCAAAATATTAAAGGAGAAAAATTACCAGCCAATAATCCTGTACCAAGCAAAGTTATCCTTGAGATATGAAGGCGGAATAAAGCCTTTTACAGACATACAGAAATGGAAAGAATTCTCCAGCACAAGGCCAGCATTTCAAGAAATATTGAAAGAAGAAAATGGACCTGAAACAAAAAGTAAAGATAAATAGAGATAAACTGGAACAACAAAAACATAAAAAAGGGAGAAAGTAAAGATTTAAATTTCTAATGAGAATGAAGATAAGAAACACCTTTAAGAAGAGAGAGCAAGATGGCGGCATGAGAGGAGAACCCAGACACCTACCTGGGAAGGGACTTATGAACAAAAAGGAACTCACAGGGGAAACCCTGAGAAGCACCCTCAACTGAGAGAACCACACAATGCAGAACAACACACAAAGGTTAGAGGAAAAAGGGGAGAGCGGGAGAGGGAGGGAGAAGGAGCAGTTTGGGGACAGGAACGGAGCGCGGAGCGCAGCCCGGGGCTGGCAAAAACAAAGGGGGATTGGGGG
>PVKE010047659.1:0-11849 GCA_004027555.1 Craseonycteris thonglongyai | reverse complement strand
GATTGTTATGAAAATTAAATGAGACTGATGTGTAAAGCCCATGACCCAGGGCCTGGGAGAGCAGAATCACCTTAGGGTGATGCTCAGTGCAGCGGTGATGATAATACATGATCACGCACGTTACAGAAAGTGCAACACGTCAGTGTGACACATCCACCAGCTTTTTGTTGTTGTTTGCTTTAAGAAAAATGATTCCTTATTGACCAGACTCTTTAGGGTGCAGAATTAGCCTACCCTCCTTCTTATATTGGGCGTCCCAAAATTCACGCAAGATTTGAATTTTGCGTCATTTGTGCGGTAAAGTGTTGCCAACAACAACAACAACAAAAAACAGCATGACAGCTGACAGTTCAGGGTTATTAAAAATGGAGTGCTACATGAAAGAACAACACATTTTCATTGTTGAGCAATATTTTTAAAATAATAAAGGTTTGGCAGCTCCAATTTGCAATTTTCGTACAAAATCTGGTCGGAATAGTGATTTAACTTCATCAACTGTGAAGAGATTAATTAAAAAATTTAAGGAGACTGGATCAATTAGTGATCTTAAATAATCTGGCCATCCTTCAACAAAGCCTTCAACACAAAACATCGAAGCAGTTCGTGAGAGTGTTGCTGAGAGTCCAGGGACATCAATTCGGCACCGTGGTCAAAAATTGGACATTTCGAGAAGCTCTCTACAGCGTGTTCTCATGAAAGATTTGCATCTTCATGCTCACAAAGTTCAACTGACTCAAGAACTGATGCCTCCTGACCACGCACAGCGAACAGAGTTCGTTGAATGGATTATGGAACAAGTGGATGCTGATTTTTCAAACAAAATCATCTTCAGCGATGAGGCTCATTTTCATCTTGATGGCTTGGTTAATCGACAAAACTGTCGCATTTGGGATTCAGAAAATACACGGGTGATTGTTGAGAAACAAATGCATCCACAAAGAGTCACTGTTTGGTGCACATTTTGGGCTGGAGGCATCATCGGACCATTCTTCTTCGAAAACGTGGCTGGTCAGGCAATAACAGTTAATGGTGCTCGCTATCACGACATGATAATCCCGTTTTTTGTGCCTAAATTGCAAGATAGCCGTGGAGGCCATTTACCCAATATTCTATTCCATACATAACCATATACTGTATACTTTATGAATCAATAAAAAATTTACAATTTTTAATTATAAACCTGTATTTTCTATCAAAATTATTTCTTGCATGAATTTTGGGACACCCATTAAATGGAATAAAAACAAATAAGAAAACCAACTGACCCTCAAGTCAAAAGATTCCTCAATAAAAGGAGGCCTTAGAAAGAGAAAGAGAGGAATAGGCTGATGAGCAAAACACATGCATTGGAAGAGTTGGTTGAAAAATAATAGTAAAAGGCCCCTGCTCACTCTTTGCTACTTTTAAGATAAGAGATTTCTGGAGATTTCCTGATCATCTCACAAATAAAGTGTTTTCTTCAGAAGACTTTTTAAGTTCCAGACAAAAGGAGAGTTCACAAGATTTGGGTCTTGATCAATTCAAAATAAATAGATTCTTCCTACTAATTATTATGAAAGATAAACTTTATAAAGGACTCCTACAACTCAATACCCAAACACAAATATACCAATTAAAAACTGGGCAGAGGACTTGACTAGACAAATTCTCCAAAGAGGACATGCAGATGGCCGATAGACATTTGAAAAGATTCTCAACATAACTAATCATCAGAGAAATGCAAATAAAACCACAAGGAGATACCACCTCACACCTGTCAGAATGTCTATCATCAATAAACCAACAAACAAGTGTTGGCAAGGATGTGGAGAAAAGGGAACCCTCGTGCATTGTTGGTGGAATTGAAAATTGGTGTAGCCACTATGAAAAACAGTTGAGAGTTTCCTCATAACATTTTTTAATAGACTTATCTATGACTCAGAAATTCCACTTCTGAGTATTTATCCAAAGAAATCAAAACACCAGTGAGAAAAGATATATGCACCCCTATGTTCATTGCAGCAGTATTTACAATAGCCAAGGTATGGAGGTGTATAGAAATAGTGGTACATATATACAATGGAATAAGAAGAACAAAATCTTGCCATTTAAGAAAACACGAATGGACCTAGAGGTATTATGCTAAGGGAAATAAGTCAGACTGAGAAAGAAAAATACCATATGATATCACTGATATGTGGAATATAAAGAACAAAATAAATGAACAAACAAAACAGAAACAGACTCATAAATACAGAGAACAAACTGATGGTTGCCAGAGCAAAAGGGGTTTGGGGGACAGGGTGAAAGGGGAGAAGGGATGAAAAAGTACAAATTGGTAGTTACAAAATAGTCATGGGGATGTAAAGTACAGCATAGACAATATAGTCAGTAATGTAAGAACTATGTTTAGTGCCAGGTAAGTACTAGAGTAATCAGGAAATTAGTGCATAAATTTTATGTATGTCTAATCAATATGCTCTACACATGAAACTAATATAAAATTATACTGAATGTCCACTGTAACTGGAAAGAAAATAATTTCTAAAAGCACTAAATGCAAAAATTAGAAAAGAAAAAAGAAAAGAAGAAAAAAAAGAAAACAAGTAAGAAGCAGCAGCGAACATTGATTTCAGGAATGGTCCTCACTGTAGCCAAAATTTGAATAAAGAAAGAGGGTGAGGGAGAGTGATCCATCCATAGTCTAAATCAGAATTGCAATGGTTTACTGTGCTGTTGCTTAACACTACCCTGTTGATGCCCTTTCTTCTTGTTTTCCCTATTTTCTGTTTTCTGTCTAATCCTGTGCCTTGCCTGGGATAAGTACAATGATGAGGTTACCATTTTGGATGGTAAGTAGAATTTATTAATGGTTTTAGAGGTTCACTGCTGCTTTGTCATTTTCTCAATCAAATTGGCCATTTATTTAAGAAATAAAAAGATGATAGAACTGAAAAAAAAAAAAGTTTTACCCTCTGAACCTGTTTCCCATCAAATGGGAATAATAAATTGTCATTGCTTTGTTGTGGATTAAGTGGGTTAAAGTATTGAGAAACACCAAGTGAGCTTCTCTTCTTTGACTCAGTCGTCATGGTCTCTGTGGCCCAATACATAGATGCTCTAATGTAGAATTGTACACCTGGAACCTACAGAGTTTTTACCAACAAATGTCACCCCCACAAATTTAACAGTTAAAAAAACGAATGGGGGAAAGAAGAGGAAAATGTTACCAAGGTTTTGGAGTTAATATTAAAAAGCTGCTCACAATTTGTTTCTGAACAACCAGGGGAATCAGAGTGGGAAGGTAGGTGAATAGTCATGGGAACAGACAAAACAAGATCGACCACAAGTTGGTTGTCTTTGAAGGTGGGGAATGAGGACAATTGGGGCTCAGTGGACTATCATCCTTACTTTTGTAAGGAAATTTTCTAGTTTGAAATTTCCCATAATAATTTAAGTTTAGAAGTTACTCACACAGGTGTTTATGATATACACACAATAGAAAAGCTCCCTTATAAACCTAAAACTTGAATAAACTCTGAGTTGGAATTAAAAAAAAAAAAGAGAGAGAGACATAGAGGAAAACACACACTGAATTCTGAAAGAATTTTAGATGTGTAACTGAAGAATCATAACATAACTCAATAAACAAAAGAGCTGATTAGGCGGTATTTGTTTTAAATCAACAACTCACAGCTCAACAGATGAAATTCAAATGACACATATTCCTAGGGTATTTATGGGTTAGTCAGTCAGCTGAGAGACAGATTCCCAAATTACGTATACCAGAATAGAAAATCATATAAACACTGATGCCAAATTTCATGCTAACATTCAATATAATTTCAGAAATACCAGATTGCAACAACAAATGTGTTTGCTCCCAGCAGATAGAATTCTGCTACCTCAACTGTCTAAGACAGTGACATGGCAATTTGAAATGTATTTGGAGGGAAGTGACTCGGGATAGAAGTGGAATTGATAATGAAGACAATGACTTTCCTTTGTAGATATACAGTACTTCAACAGATCTCATCTTTCTAGAAATCAGCCATGCAAACTACTTTAAGAAAAGTAGAGGTGATACTGGGCTAGGCTCTTCTTTAATATCATGACAATAAAAAGTTTTCTTAGAAACTTGCTTCCCACATGCTCAAGAACTAGAAAAAAATGTATTTAAAAATATTGTGTGTGTGTGTGTGTGTGTGTGTTCAAAACCTGCCTGTCTTCTAGTTTCCATTTCGTACAAGAAATCTACCAACAGACATAAACCCTCTCTACTAGTCCTGGTCCTGCATACAGCACAATGGAGTGGCCTATACACCATTATTGTTCAGTTTTGGAACAAGGTGAGAGTTTCATATTTAACAGTTTTGCTACCTTGAGTTTTGAAACCATCAACTAAAAACCAGTTGAAGTAGAAAGATTTCATATCAAGATTCATGACTCATTTGATATAAATACATCAACACTGTACCATAAATACATTTGTACCTGCCATAAATGTAGCTTTGAGGTGTGTGATTTATAGTAACAATTGAACAAGAGCCTTAGAAAATTCAGTTTCAGGCTATGTGGGATATTTTCTGTTTTGTATAAAAAACAATATTAAAGATCACATAAGCCCAAAACAGAAAAATAAAACTAACAGCAAAGGTTAAAATCTCAACTTTTGTCATTCAAAGTGATTCATGTTGGTTTCATTTGAGTTTGGATGTTGCTAACAGTACACCTCAGGAGTTTACCTCTCTAACACAGGAGAATTAACTATAACCAAAGGCACTTGAGTTGCATGCACACAGGCACTGATGCCAAAGATACTTTCCCATCAAACAATTTCACCTGGCAGTTGTCTTACTCCACAGAGAAATCAATAGCTTCAACATTAATTTCAGGACTCACCCACATTATGCAGGTCCCAGCACCCAGAGATAACATTTTTCCAGATGATAGGCAGGTCCATGGTCCATGTTCCATGTTCCAAGAGGCAGTAAGATGAGGAGGATAAGCAAAAAAAAGAGAGAAAAAAACAGTTTAGGAATGATTCAATAATTGGTGGTAACTTACCCCCATAGTAAACATGATAATAAGAGTTGCCTCCTTTCGAGAAACTGCCCCATGGCAGAGACACATTGGATTAAGGAGAATGTTCCTGTAGAAAAGTTCATGAGTGATCCAAAGAGATCCCTCATTAACATTTTCATTTAGCAATGCAAATTGGGAAAAAAAATCATGCAAGCCACATTTGAACATGTAGTAGGTGTTCCATAAAGATACTATGAAAGAGTTGTGTGAAAGTCTAGGAACATAGTCTGGACTAGAATAGGAAGGAAATATCTGCAGGAAAGTAAAGATAGGCTGACTCAAAATCACTCTCACTCTCTCAGGAGAGTACAGTGGAAGTTTCTAGAAACTACATGACGTATGATATCTCATTCTCAGTTTTTAATGCAGAAGCAGACACAAAAATCCACTCTCTTCTATTAAACAAGATATTAAATAGAGTTACAATGCTGTTCTTTACCCTAAATTATTTTTGCTTTGGAAAGCATACTTAATTTGCATAAAAATGTTTACTAACATGGAATAAATTTTTTATTATTTTTAAGTAAATTAAGGTGAATGTTTTAAAAACGACTACTATAATTTCTATTGCAGTAAATATCAGTAAATACAACATGCATAATCCCAAGTTCTTTATGGTCTTCAGTGGATATGTGAGAAATTCTGTTTTTTTGTTTTGTTCTGTTTTTTTAATTGCTACATTTACTGGAGTGACATTGGTTGTCAAAAATTACATAGGTTCCGAGTGTACAATTCTGCATTACATTGTCTATGCATTGCATTACGTCTTTATCTTAAGAGCAACATCAGGCTGTTCCATGTGGGTGGGAGACAGCAGTTACAGTCTCTTTCTCTTTATGTGATAATGATACAGAATGACTCCTTGTTCAACGTCTTGTTCCACCTTATAATGATTCATTATTTAAAAAAAAAAAAGAACTATAAAGCTCTATCACCACCCTAAAATGAATCTCAAGTATATTTTTGAAAAGAGTAATTTCTCCTCCCTGGTCAGATACAGTGTCTGCACTGGGCTTACCTTTAAAAGCCAACTTGCTGGTTGATTTGGAAGTGGGACATGTTTATAGATGAGCTTCCTTTTATCTCCCAATGCCAGTTGCCCACATTCCAGTGGAGCCAGAATTGGGGTCAGGGCGTGTGCTCTGGGGGTGCTACATGAGAGGGGAGGAAATGAAGCTCCTAGGAAAGATGGCCTTTTCTAGGCTGAGTGAGGTCTCTCTGGTGCGCTCCTCCTTGGCTCTTTGGTGCCTCCCTCCTCAGCGGTTGTTGTGAACTATCCATTTGCAAGTCTCTTCTACACTCCCACTCCTCTTAGGAAAACCTCACTTCTCTCTTCACCGAGAAGCAAAAGGCAGGAAGCTATGAACTTAATATTTATGCACAGTGACGATAAAATTTATGAGCTGTAACTTCAGTGTCAGTGAGATAAAAATAACTAATTTTATATGCAGTTTTCAGGAATAAGTAGCAGCTAAAAGCATGCTTATGGTTTTAATAATAAGAAAATAATTGTATGTTAGTAAAGTCAGTAAGAAAAAACAGGTCTAAGCCATGTGAAAGTAAGGGATGATACGTGACGAGGAACTGAGGCATGTAGCCAGGGGACAAGGATGGTTACAGAAAAAATTTTCATTAAAGTACATTCTCCAGAGTCCCTTACTAGAACAGCATGACTGAGGGGACAGCCTGTACCTTGAAGGAAGCAACTGATAAGATGTTACAAGAGAACCTTCCGTCAAGCCTGGGATGGTAAAACTTGGAAAGAGGAGAACAGATCTTTCTTTAAAAATGCTAAAGACGTCTGAGCAAAAAAGAAAAAAAGAAGGCACAAAATTAAGCTTCTTGGTGTATCTAACTGAAACAAGTTAAGAAGGTGCTTCTGTTTTTTTTTTGTGCTTCTTTGTTCGTTTGTTTGTTTGTTAGTTTGTTTGTTTTTGAGGAGTGCAGAGCAGGAAGGGAAACTGATTTCACAAAGACAGTACCATTTCTCAGTTTGCTTTGGCTTGGGTCATTTGCCTGTATAAGCCTTGATTTTGCTATTCCTTAACGTTACATACTACAGAGATACGGTGAGGGCCAGAAATAAAGCTATTTCCAGCCCTCTGATGAGAATACTTCATGAGTAGAGCCCCTCAGTAAGTGGCAGTTCTGTTCTCCTTCCTTCCTCTTTTACTTCCTATCACAATAGGCCATCCAAGAGCTGCTCAGATTTTAGATAACTAGAAAATACACACACACAAAGGGATATATTTTTTAAGAGAGAAAGAGACAAATAGAAATAGAACAAACGTATATGTAGTGAAGATGGGTATCTGTAATTAATGACTATATTAACTATAGAATTTTCCATCCATTGATGATTTGGTTGAAACTCTTCTCCTCAACATTGGATATGGTAACTTGGTAGATGTGGCTTCTATAAACTTCTTCAACTTCAAGGCTTGTTGGGAATCTACCTGTGACTTCCTTGACCCTCTTCTGACAGCTTCTTCTTACTGCCTTTTCTTCAAGGACAATCCCTTTTCTGTGCTATGTAATCCTTTCCTCCACAGATCTATGTTGTTTATCAGTTTAATACAATTTCAAATTCATTTTGCTTATGACTTAAGTGAACTTGTTTTAATCCATTTGTTCATGACAAAGAGAAAAATAAAGTTGTTTCTAGAAGTAAATTATACCGATATCGAAATGAAGTAAGTTGTATCAGGATATCGTCATCTCATCTGTCATTGATAAGCACTTAACAGTGTACTGCTAAGGGCCCCACTGGGTACATATTGATAAGAACATGTGGAAAAGCAATTACGCCAAGAGGACATTTAGACTACAAATATTGAGAGTTTGTAAGGACTATTCTAGTGTTTTGGTATGGGCAAGGTGCTCCTTGCTGACCTAAACAACTATACAAAATCCTGAGACACTTGCTTCTGCTATAGCCAAGGCGACTGGTCGGCAGTGGTGCTAAATTCTGCAAAAATCCCTGAAGTGATAAGTTAGCCTGCCCACCCACACAGGCCTCTTCATTCCCCTAGCATCACAAACTGGCAACAAGGGACTTTCTTTTCTGTGCTGACACCTAGAAGTCAGCTCACCGCTGGTCAAACCACCTTTCCCAAGAAGCCAAACTCATATAAAAAGGTACACATTTGTTAAATTTGAACTTTAATTATTTATTTTTTATCTCCCCTTGCCTGGAACAATAGTGTGATTAATCGGTCATTTATTCAGAGTATATTATTTTTTTATTAGCTTATTAAGAGGTATTATCTTGGAGAAGCCAGGATGGCTCAGTGAGTTGAGCTCTCGCTTTATAGCCCCAGGGACGGAGTATCAAGTCCCAGCCTAGCCCAGCCTATGAGGACCCATATGCTGAACTGAGGTGTGCTTCCCATGTGGGAGGCCCTCAGTTTGGTTCTTGCCCATCCCCGCCTCTGGTCTGGCTCCTTTCTCAAGGGAGCTCGCCTTTTGTGCCAGAGGCCCCCAGCCCAGTTCCTGCCCTGGGCAGTCCCTGCCCACCTATGTGGAATGAAGCCATGTTGAAAACTGATGACATGCATCTATGGAGACTGGGCCCTCCCCTTTCTCTGTGTCTCTCTCTCTGTCAAAGACAAAAAAAATAATCTTTAAAAAAAAAGAAAGAGATTATCTTGCATATTACTGGCTTGTGAAATTATAATGCCCATAGCAAACCTGTGCTAAATAAATTATCGGCAAAGACAGAATCAGTCTATGAGTACAACTTTGCTGTCTCCCCCCAAACAAAACAAAACACCCTGAAAACCCCTTCTGCGTGGGGGCAGGGGCTGGTCTTAGTTCTGTGCCCTCTGGCTCTCTCCTCCAGCATCCCAACCCCTCCTGCAATTGGTTTCCTGGTTTTCTTTACCTGGGATTCCTCCCTCCCTCCACCCACTTCTATCTGTGGTTTCTTCTCTTTCCATTCCAGGCAGTCTCCATTGGTAAGCTCTGGGTTCTTAACCCCTTGACATACAATGATGTCTTGGATATGTCGTATTTCTTAAGCCATTGTAATCATTGGCATCTCTGAGACATGAACAGTTTTAATTTGCTCTGAGTGCAGTTATAATGCAAATATTATCAAGAAATAATGCTATACATGCAACGTTAAAGTGTAAACTGTAGCAATAATTCCTTTAAGATTTTTGTTTTGAATCTGTACAAAAGTGACACTGAAAGCCAAATGGGGTGTTCAAGTGAAAACTGCAAGACTGATATTCAACAAATTTGTACAGCTGACTGTTCAACAGAAGATTCAAATTCAAGTGAAGGTAGTCCTATCCAACATAATGCTCAGAAACATGAAACACTTATATCTATATCAAGCAGTGATGATTGTGATTCAGGAGATGAAGAATGGAATTGGGAAGAAAAATTGCAAATATAAAACTATATACCCAAATTTCTGGTATAAACACTTTACTTTTGCAAAGACTAGGAGCAAATCCTATGCTTCTCTGTTTTTGAAACCAATGCTAACTGATGATTAAAAAAAACAAACTGTATAAGCCAATAAATACGAAAGTCAAAAGATAAAGGACCAGAACTTGTAAAAGGACGAGGAGCGGTTTCCAGTAACTAGTGATGAAATGGAAGCATCCCTTTCATTATGTATCATAATGTTGCAAGTACAAAAATCTAAAATAGATTTGTACTGGTCAAAACAGCAATATCAGAGACACTGATATTTTCAAAAACTATGCTTCACAAATGTTTCTTGGCTAGATCACATTCTCTTCACTTTGTGGATAATGAAACTGCATGTAAAGAAGACAGAATATGAAAAGTACGAAGTATAGTAGACAAGTTTGAACAATTATACACTCCAGATGATGTGCCCCTAGACGAGTCACTGATGAAATTCAAAGCACTGCTGGGATATGTGCAATTTATAGCTTCCAAATTTGCCAGATTTGGAATTAAAGTTTACAAGTTATGTGAATACTATGCTGGATATTGTACTTGCAAATGTTAAGTTGAAGAATAAATAGTACTTTTTTCTCACATAGAATTTCATTTAATTTGTATGTCAAGGGGCTAAGTAGGGTTACTGGTTTCATTGCATGGAAACACTATGATACATTCCCTAACCTCTCCCACCTCTAGCTCCTACACAGCCAGTCCAAGTCATTCTGTCTCAAGCCCACTATGTATGTGCTTGCTGCCCCCAATATTTCTTCCCACTTTTCACTACTCAGCATTTGTCTGATCCCAAAGTCCTACTTTTCCTTCAAGTCCAGGTAAGCACAGCCTCCCTGTGAAGCCTTCCCAGTCAGAATAAACTTTTCCCTCTTTTGTGTTTCCACAAAACAGAGGCAGTCACTTTTAAATGTGCATAAAATGTTTTTATAATACAATAATTTCATACATATAAATATAAATGTGCATGCCACGAAGCATAACAATAAAACCTGTGAACCCATCACCTAACAATAAGAAGAGTGCCAATACAGTTGCATCTGCCATTCAGTCCTTCATATAGGTTTTCCTGGAGAATATTTTTAAGTCTTGCATGGTTTTCAGCCTTACAAAAATGGTATTAAATCATTAAATCTTCTACAACTTTTTTTTTTAATCAGTAGTATTAAGATTCATCCATTTGGTTGGTTTATAGTTATAGTTCACTCATTTTTGTGGCTGTATATCTCACTTAGTGAGTATGCCACAATTTATTTATTCATTCTCCTCTCCATAAACATGTGTTATACCCAATTTCTTGCTATTTTTTATATTTTTAAACATTTCTTGGTGCATATGTATGACAGTTTCTCAATGGTATGTAATTATATTCAAAATTACTAAGTTGTACAATGTGCTTATCTTTAGAAAAAAATGTACAATTGTTTTTCAATACTGTTTTTATCCATTTACCTGCTTTTCTACAGTGGTGTGTAAAAGTTGATATTTTCATAATATTCTCTCTTGAAATTTATCATTATCACACTTTATATCATTTTATTGGTGTTTATATACTTGTTTCCTTATAAGATGATAAGCATCATATTGCGTGCACACTTGTATTGCCATGGCCCACATCAGTACCCCGCTTGTAAAAAGATGATAAATGTAAGCACAACCACCCACATTTGAGTTAAGTTATAAGATACTCCACTTTTATTTTAAAGATTTATTTTATTGTGTGAGAGGTGAGAGAGAGAGAGAGAGAGAGAAGGGGTAGGGCCCAGAGCAGTCTCCATAGTTGTACATCATTAGTTGTGACATGACTTCATTCCACAAAGGTAGACCTGGGGCCTCTATTGGCAGGAACTGAACCAGGAGCCTCCTCATGGGAGGCAAGAACCTTCACTGCAGCGCCATCCTGCAGTTACTAGTTGCACTGCAGTTCAGCATATAGGTTTGCACTGGTCAGCGCTGTGAAACAAATCCTAGACCTCACAATTGCAAGGCAAATGCTCAACCGCTGAGCTATCCTGGCATCCCAAGGTATTCTACTTTTTAAGGCAAATAGCATGGAAGGATTATGAGGTTAGTAACCCTCTGCACAAGAAACATGATTAATCCAATCAGATTGTTTTCTTATTATTGCCAAGATGGATCAGCAAAACTAAGAAGATAGTGGTTTGATTTGAGGATGAGAGAAGTTAATAAATTTGGAGGGAGAAGTATATTTTGGGAAGTCAGGAAGCCTAATTATTGGGGCGGGGGTGGGGGAAGCAGGAGTAGATGTCGGATATATGGTGATGGAAGGAGAGCTGATTCTGGGTAGTGAGCACATAATGCGATGCATAGGGGATGTGATGTGGACTTGT
>PVKE010047658.1:0-11850 GCA_004027555.1 Craseonycteris thonglongyai | reverse complement strand
CTTCAATAGCCTAACTACAGAAAGTCATAAATTATTTTTTAAGTATCAAATAAGAGCTGGTGATTCAAAGCCTTGTACTGTGTTAATGATACTTCAAGACACATCTTATATCAAGAGTTGAAAGAAAAGAATGTTAGAGTAAAAATGTTAAAACTAAGTTTTCAGAATGGAAAAATATTACAAATGTGCCTGATTTGAGGAGAAAATGCTAGATTTTGCAATATTGTGGTTATTTGTTAATTTTAGTCTGTGGTGATCTGAAAGGAATGTTTGTATATTCTTTGACACGGCTGCTGTATAGAAGAGAAATAGCCTCCTGCTATCAGTGAAATATGAAGTTAATTTTTAATATATTACTGATGGTGCAAATGCCATGAAAGCGAGGTTTCTGAATTTTCCCTAAACTCCTAAGAGTTAGTTAATAATATGCTGTTGTATACTTTGAGAGAGCGAAGTACCATGCTCCAACTTTAAAAAAAGTTTCATTTTGTACATTGCTGACCTCAGTATGAAAAAGTTTGGAATGGTGGCATAGAATATGTATATTTTTAAGTTAGTATTTCTGTTTTTGTCTATTGAAGACATGTTTATACTGATTTTGATCTCTGAAGTGTTATGTGATACAATGATATTTCCTTACTTCTTTAATATTGGCCAGGGACCCAGGTCAGATCAGAACTAGGGGCATAAACCAGTAGATACATGTCTGGGGCCTCAATTTAAAACAGTCACAAAAACCTCACTAGAAAAAATTAAAAATATGTACTAGTTAACTCATGTTACACAGGTAATCAATTACTCATGTAAATGGAAAAATATACACTGGGTATACTGCTGTTGAAATAGATAGGTACCTTAACTAGAAATGTAAAACATTGTTTTTGGCTCTGATACACAATGCATTTTATAACATACAATGACAAATTGCATCAACTACACCATACCAGCTGCTAACTTCTGAAACCAAGTAATATGTGGTGTGATGCCATAGATGATTTAGTTCTAAACCATTTAATATGTTTTTTCAGAAACTGTCTGGTTTGGAAAATTTCAAAAAGACAAGGAGACGAAGCTAAGAGAGCACACAATAGGGGCATCTAACGTAAATGTGGGATGGGGGTTTGGAACTGCTTCTTGGAACACATGTCTAAGTTGAGGCTTGAAATAAAAAGTAGGAGTTGCTCAATTAAACAAGGATAAATAAAGAGTATTCCAGCTAAAGAAGGTCATGTGTATCAGCATGGTGGTATAAAAAATATTTTGTAGAAAATATTTAACTCATTATGGGCTTGCAAATATGGTTAGTCCTAAACAGAAACCTTCAGATTTTTGTAAAGTGGTGGTGGAGGTGGGTAGATTATCTTAAGAGGGAAAGAGTGTCCTCCAACTTTCCAGTAATTTCTGAAACCAAGAGAGAGAATAACCAGTGCTTTGAAGCTGGGAGACCAACATATGGGAACACTTCGGTCTGGCTGAGAACACTCATTTTCACTGTCACGATTCATTCATTCAACAAATATTTACAGAACACTTGCTTTGTGCTAGACACTATTCTAGGCTTTCGGGATAAAGCAACGAATGAAAGAGACCAAGATACCCTCCCTACTCTTCTGGAACTTTGAGAATGAAGTGTTCCCAGCTTTAGCAAAGGGGATGGTAATACAGGGTAAAGGGAGTCAAATACATGGTGATGGAAAGAGAACTGACTCTGGGTGGTGAACACACAATGCAATATATAGATGATGTATTATAGAACTTTACACGTGAAATCTATATATTTTTACTAATTAATGTCACCCCAATAAATTGAATAACAATTAAAAAAATCAGAGTGGTCAGAGAAAGAACAGCATATGAGCAACTATAAGCAGTCTGGTGTGGATGGGGCCTCAACTAAATGCAAAAGGGCAAAAGATAAAGGTGAAGAGGCGATCATGGGGTAGATCACTAAGGGCCTTAGAAACTAGGGCATTATCTGGTGGAAATGGAAGACTATTATTGAGAAGTTTTAAGAATGAAAATGGCAGTCAGGAGATGCAAATGAATTTACAGAGAACAAAGCTGAAGTGAAATTTTTTTAGGAGTCTATTTCAGTACATCAAGTGAGATATAGTGAGGATCTGAATAGAGTAATGGTAATCACGATGGATAAAATAGATTGAAGAAATATTTAAAAAGTGAAATAGATGGAATATGTTGACTTGGGCCTTTAGAAGGAAGAATAGTTTTCTAAAGAAAGTTGCTTCCTTTGGTTTTAGACATTCTGAGTTGGGGTACCTGCGAAATATCGCCTGGAAATTTCCATCAGACAGTTTTCATATAAAAACTGAAACTAAAGAGAAAGGTCTGGGCTGCATATCTGCATTTAGGAGTCATCAGCATATAGGTGAAGGTTAAAATCAGAGGGATAAAAGGAGACAATCCAGAAAAAAACACAAAGAATAATTATCATCACAAACAATAAAAAATATTGCTAAGAAATGGTTATAATAAAATCATAGTAAGATTTTTTTCCCTAGAAGAGACCCTTCTCTTTTTTTCTGACATTCTAAAAAACAAAAAAGAAAAAAAAGAAAAAAAAAAAATCAAACATATTTATCAGCTATCTCCCATGTGTTCAATATTGAGAAAAATAAGAGAAATGTAGACTTAATCCCCTAGTTAACACTTTGGAAATACTTTATTTCTCATATGGCTTTATGTATATGTAGATACTTTTTGTACAAAGCTCTCATATCATACATACAGCATTTTCTATATTTTCATTCTTTTTTTTTCTTTTAGTATACTTTTGTTATCACTTGTCAGCAACAGGATCATGAACATTGATTGAAAGTTACGAAAAGCATGGGGTTTGTGGTCAAAGAACCTGGGTTCTTCCGTTTACGATGTATCTAACTGAGCAATTTACTAAACTGAATGTTAGATTCCTCAATTGTAGACAGATAATATAGTTTACATCACACAGTTTTTATGGGGATCAACTTAGATTATGATTATGAAAGAACTCTGCCAAAAGTAAAGCTCTCTATAACTATTAGCTAACACCATCACTATACTTGCTATGGTGGACTACTTAGACAGTATAAGGAAGTGAGTTTTGGAAGAACCATATCAAAGCTGGCAAAGAAAACTAGCCACAGAGAAGGCTAAACTTGGGTAGACACTGAAGTCTATAATCTAGTAGAGTAAGGGATCTGAAGCTATGAGCACAGTTCAGGTCAGAGAACTCAGAGTCATGAACAGAGCCAGTAGACAGGACATAAGCTTCCACGATGAGCAGATACTTATACTGGGGTAACTAATTATAAGACCTAGTGTGCAAATATCTTAGGTATTTTTTGTTTGTTTGTTTGTTTTTTTATTCTAGGTCATGGCTAACTAGACCAACTTTGTAGATTCTGCTAAACGGTTACAGAAAAACCTCTTTTGATCATAAGAGTTTAACACTGTCTTTTAAAAAATTAATAGGATTCTTTAAATCACACATACGTGAAAAAAAAAATTCTGGAATTATGGCCTGATAGACATTCAATTCTTAAATTTTGGGGACAGGAAAAGTAAATGATAATATTACTGAATAATGAATTTCCAACAATGAACAATTCTGACTAAATAGCCTAGACCAGGCATGTTCAACCTGTGGCCCAGCGTGGCTTTGAATCTGGCCCAACATAAATTCTTAAAACATTATAAGATTTTTGTGTGACTTTTTTTTTAGCTCATCAACTCTCATTAGTGTTAGTGTGTTTTATGTGTGGCCCAAGACAATTCTCCCTATGTGGCTCAGGGAAGCCAAAAGTTTGGACACTGCTGGCCTAGACACTTTCAATAACGAAGGGTTAACACGGCATACACAAAGAACAATGGGTTTGGGTAGAACAATTTGGTTCTCAATCTATCTTTGCCACTTTATAAGCCATACTACCTTGACTAATCCTGTTTAATTTCTCTAACTTTGATTACAAATCTGCAGATAATAGTAATGATATCTATAGTTTTAGTGCATGCTTTCAATGTTTTACACACTCATTTGGGCACTATATATCATTATACACATTATGTACAATAACTCTGGATGATAGTTATCATTTCCATATAAAACAAGAAAATGAAGGTTAAAAAGTAATTTACTTAAGCAAGTAAAAGGTTGAGCCAGGATTCCAATTATGATACAATTTCTTCCAAAACTGTGTCATTTTTGTTTTTTTAAATATGATTTTCTAAGGACTCTTTCAGTCTTAAAATTTTATAAGACTAATGTTTAAGTAAGTGCAATGAATACAAAGTACACGTTCTAAATTCATTTCTTAAAGAGATTTCTTTTGATTGTTTGAGAGAAGGTGAGAGAGAGGGCGAGAGAGAGAGAGATGGGGGGAGGGCCCAGAGCAGCCTCCATAGTTGTATATCATTAATTGTGATATGGTTTCATTCCACTCAGGTGGATATGGGGCCATGGGGGGCAGAAATTGAGTGGGGGCCTCCCACAAAAGGTGGGAACTTTTGCCACTGAGCCATCCCAGTAGTTACCAGTTGTGCCGCAGTTCAGCATATGGGGTCTGCACAGGCTGGGGCTGGAAATGAAACCCTGGACCTCATGATTTTGTGAGGCGGGTGCTCAATTACTGTGCTATCCCAGCATTCCTTAAAATCTATTATATAGTATATCAAAGATTAGTTTTGTGACCCTAAGAAACCATTAAGCCTCTCTCTGTTTTACTTTTTAAGCCATTTTTACAAAGATAATGATTCATGCTATTAATTATTGCACAAAAAGTAAGAAATAGTGTTTATGAACTTGACATGGAAAATAAGACTATGAATAATTGTCTATTATAGTCTAAGAAAGCTTTTGAAATTTCTTAAAATTAAAAAAGTTACCTTACATATGTAAATAAAATGTAATGTTACAGCATTCATTTTACAATCCATTATTTTTGCTTCTTAATACCTCTGCCTGGTTTTGGAAAAGCAATTCCTTAGAAGGCCATTTAACTAAAAATACCTAAGGAATAAAGCTTAAGGAAGAAGGAATGAACATCCTGCTACTTGACATTAATCACATTAACTCAGAGTACCTAACAGACAGCTGTGGCATTACTCCTAACTGTAAGACACTGAAATTAAAGTATGGGGCTTTTAAAGTTAATGGGAGTTGCACAACTAAAACACTGTATGTAAACTTGATAATATGCCCCTAAGTTATTGTTCATGGATAGTGCCATTCCTCTGTTTAATCAAGAGTTAAAGTATGTGCAGTAATTCCCTATTTTTACAATATGATTTCTGACAGTAAAGATAACAACTATGAGAACAGTTTTTTAGCTGGCTAAACCTGATGTACTGGTTTTGTTAATAAAAAATTCATGACAATTAATGAAATGGATCTATTAAGACAGTTCCCCAAAGTAGTACAGCTGCCCCACCTACAAATGAACTTCTCATGACCTGTATTATCCAGAAAGAACTGTAGTAACTTGCTCTAAAAATTGTTACGTACAAAAGGTTCAAACTAAATCAAGGCATTACTCAGAAGCTGGCAAGACACCTCAAGTGAGGAATGCTTGATATGCCCAGTTTTAGTCAAGTTCTCATTTGCTGTTCATATTCAAACACTATCAGTTTAATTCATGCTTTTCTACTGTATTAAATTTTAATAAATGCAAATCTACATTTAAAATCATTTCAAGATATTAGTAACTAAAACTGGGCTACATTCCAGATTTTATACTTTGTTATTCCAACTGCAGTGAAAAGAGAGACTGTTGAGCAGCCATATCTCTGTCTTTTCATCTCAAGTCCTTAGTGGTCAAGTGCTAGGCAAAGAAAATAGACAAAAGAACTTTAAGGTTCATAATGATTTGTTTGATATGCTTTGACAAATATAACTCAGCAGAACATTTATTTTGTACAGTTTCCCCCTTAAGTCATGCTTTGATTTTTAAAATCACTGGACGTCAATTCTTTTCCTACTATATACATATATTTTTTCTCTCCCAAACAATCCTTTGTACAACAGTGTGAATATATTTAATACCACTGAACTGCACACTTAAAATGGTTAAAATGGTAAGTTTTGTTACATACATTTTACCATAATTTAAAATAATATGTGAACTTTTATGCAACTTGCTAATAGGAATGTATTTCCCAGAAAAGCTCCTCTTAGCCAACAGCTGTGGTGAAAATTTTGTATCTACAGACATCTTATTTTTATTCTTGGAAATGGAAAGCTACTTAAAAGTAACAATGAGGAAGTAGACTATGTTTTTATATTTATACAAACATATGTTTAAAATCCATTACCAAAAAAGAGAAAAAAAAAAAAGAACTTGAAATAAAGTTGAGGAAGTTTCTAAAATTACTTATCAGAAAGTTAAGGATTATATTGTCATTTGCAATATTTGTCAATAACAAATATTAACATGGATGGAACTTGAGATCATCATGCTCAGCAAAATAAGCCAGACAGAAAAGGCTAAGAATCATGACTTCACTCATATGTGGGGTATAAAACTGAAAGCAACAAAACCTCATGGACATACGTAGTCAATAGTTTAGTGGTTACTTGAGGGTAAGGCAGGTGGGGGAAACAAGGAGGGAGGGGGAGCAAAATATATGGTGATGGAAAGAAAGCTGATTCTGGGTGGTGAACACATAATGTAACACATAGATGAAGTACTGTAGAGTCGTTCACTGGAACCTATGTAATTTTTACTAACCAATATAACCCTAATAAATCTAACAGTAAAAAAAAGAAAGTTAGAGATTTAGAAATGTCAGTTTTGAAGGTGTATCTGGCAATTAGGCAACCAAAAAGAACAGAAATAAAGAAAAAAAAAGGAGGGGAGAAAACTATCAAATTATCTTAAGAACCATTTCTCAGAGATGAAAGACAAGAATTTTCAAATTAAAAGTATCAATAAGTATAGAACACAAAAAATGAAAAATAGATGCACCCTCACGTACCCCTTATGATATTTGAGAAATTGTGGTGAAAATAATTTTAATATCCTTCATGAGAAAAGTCTACAAAGGAAGATTGATTTAAATCATTCTGGAATTAGTTCATGGAAGCAGAAAAAGAAAAGAGTAATACTTTAAAGGTTTTGAAGAGATGTAATTTTTAAATTTTAATTCTATATTCAGAAAACTTCCCTGTCATCCACCTTGCATGGAAATCACTTGAACAGGGAAGCAGCAAGGAAGAAGACGGAATCCTAGATACAGTGAAAACAACTCAGGAGAGTGCTGAAGAGAAATCCTAGCTGTACAGCAGTCTAGAGAGCAGTCAACAGGTCCAGACTTCAGCAGGAGAATCGAGGGCTCTGGCAAAAAAAGGGAACTACATAAAACAGAAAGTAAGAGAGTGATGGTGGAAAAAGCTGAAATAATATAACAGAAGATCCAAGAATAAGAAAGGTAATTAGAAATTTCAGACAGGATGAAACAACTATATAAGAAAGTCATGGCTCAAATAAGAAAGAAACACAATATGGTATGATTTCAAGTACTTGATGGAAAAAAAAATTCCTTTTGTCTTTATCCAAAAATCATTCTCCTTTGGCACAGGGCCTGACAAGGTCAATCCAAAGGAAAGGAACTATAATTCTTGAATACCACATGGCCAGCATAGTCAATAATGTTGCTTCCTAGTTTTCAAATAGAAAATATTTTAATTTTAATATCAACCTGTAGAGAAAGCAGTGAAGCATTTCATTACTAAATCCACTGAAGGACAGGTGGAAAATAGAAGAGAAGTTACAATTCAAATTCTCCACCTTCATTCAACTTGTCAAATACTTTTTAGGACAACTGGGACAATAAGAGTTCTTTACAGCACTATGTATTTATAATGACAATGTTTTCTAGAAATCTACATTTTCTCAGTTTATATGATACACATAATTATTTAAAATATAATCTGAGTGTACGTATGCCTTATTTGAGTATTCTGACAAGTATGTAGATTATCTTTGCCAAAGATCTATTTGTATTTAAAAAAATTTATAATATCAATTGCAGAACCCATTCACAGGGAGATGAAAAGAAAATGGAATAAAGCTATTGATGTTTAGAAATGACTTTGACATGTCAAAAATTTCAGCAACCTGTTTGATCAGGTACCAATGTATGAAATGTGAAAAATATTCCTCATGTGATAGAAGGAAGAATTCAATCTTGCTGCTGTTCCCGTCTCTGTTGGCATAAACCCACAGAAATTATTTTAAGGTGGTCTCTGAGAATCTCTGTGGAGTCATACGAGGGCTGTCTGGAACCTATCCAGCCATGTCATATGAAAAATAGAGGCATTATGGATGGATTTTTTTCTGGACAACCCTCAAATATGAGTTTGAAAATGTTAACAAGTTATGTAAAAATAAATACAAGAAGAACTTAAATTTGAAGATATAAAGAAAAACGTTTGTCATAAAATTTGAATACACGATATATAGTCAGTAACAAATATTAATTAGTGCAAAAACTGAGTGATCTTCATACACATGAAAGAGTGTTGATTTGGAAATTTGAGATCCTGTTGTTCTTTTAGTATAATTAATAGTATAAAAGAAGACTTTCTGCTCTCTAAGATCCCTTTAGAAAGTTTTTCTCCCTCTGCTCTCTCTTGCTTACTACACTTCAAATTTTATAAGGCAACAGCAGGGCAAACAATATTAACTTTACTGTAAATTTTTTTCACTCTGTTTTATATGGTAGAATTTCAGAGTTCACTTAATAAAACAATTTCCAGTCCCTCCAAAATTTGAAAACTTAAAAAATTATTTTATTAAATTTATTGGGGTAACATTGGCTAATAAAATTATATAGGTTTCAAGTATATAAGTCTATAATACATCATCTATGTATTGCAAAGAATTTAAGACAATTTAATACGTAAGGAATAAATATTGTAAAGTACAGAGACTTTGAAAGCTGCTAATAAATTTGCTAGTTGTTACTAATAAGTATTTATTGGCAAAACAATCACGTTTTTAAAAAGTAAAAATGTGATCATACTGTACATACTAATTTTATGACTTTTTTCATTAAACAGTCATAATCATTTTTTGTCATTAACATTTTTCTCTAATATATTTCTCTAATAATTTTGATGACCACATATTGATACCATTTTATATATAACCACTGCTTTTAACTGGATGAACAGCAAGCATGGTCACATTTAAATATCTGATGAATATAAAATACTATCACACTATTGTTTAAGATCCATTTCTTTAATAACAAAAATGTTTAAATATTTTTCACATTGACTTCCTAATGTTTCTCTTTAAATTGTAGTGAGAGGTGGGAAAATTTCCATGTGTTATTTATTATGTGCATTTTCTGATGTGTAAGGGATATCTATCATCTATTAAACATATTAAAATATTTTCTCCCCCTAAAAGAAAAAAGTCAATTATCAAATAAAAGAAATTTTGCTAGATATTAGAATATATTTATAACACCAATTAAAACAATATTAATTTCCTTCCAGTGACACTGTGGGCACTCTATAAATAAATTGCTACAAAACTAGAACTTAGAAATAACAGCTTCAAACTAAGTAGCATATACAGGATACCATGATTCATATTCTTGTTTCAGAATACGTACTGCCTTCTGCAATGATATTCTACAGTCCCACATTAGCTCACACTGGCTATTACTGCTATTGCTATTGTAGAGGCTATCCCCCTTAAAAGGAAGCTCAGCAAGTATTGAAGAGGTAAAGGACTATTAGAACCTAAACTGGGTTTTCTTTCAGGTACAGAGGTTGATGAAGTAATTTCATGAAACACAGCTTTGAAGAGAAACATTTTGTTTTCTGTTGGTCAGACTTCTGTTTTGTTCTTTAAGTGTATCTAGTTTGCAGCCACATGATGTGAGAAGTAGTCTATAATACAGTCTACTTCTTTAAGGATTGTTTTTATGAAATCAGCCTCCAGAAGTCCTGAACTTTGCCTCCAATGTTGTTCTTTTGCGTCAATGGTCAAGTCATCTTACTTCTTTAGTTTTTCTACCAACATTTCTGTCTATCTAACCATGAGCTGAAAAGACAGGAACCTATATCCACTAACTCATCTGAGCAAAATAAAGTTGTATTATATTTATATTATTAAAAAGTAGAACTCACTGGATTTAATATTAGGATAAATGAATATATGATGTTGACTCCATCTGCCAGCGGAGGTAAACCGCAAATTAGCAGCATCAACAAACAGTACTAAATTATCCACAGGCGCATATCACTGCACTGTTAGACTCTTTTACTCTATTTAACATGTTCTTATTCTTGCAGTTTTTAATCTATACAAATGCAATGATATGAAGAAATATCTGTGAAACTATTAGTATTTCAGTGCCAGGTGATTCTACCTGGAAGCTATGATTGGAAAGCCACCCAGATTGACACAGTGAAATAGAATATAATTAGGTTATATCTTACAGAAGCCAAAACATAAAGTTTGTATAGCTTTCTAAAAGTGTGGTAAGCATCTCTCACTGAGGTTAGAGCCTGGAGAACTAAAGACTAATCATTTATTTATTATGCAAATAATTATTTAGTACTATCACCTGGACAGTATATTAGGTGCTGGAATAAACATTCAAATAAGACAAAATGTTAAGGTAATTTTTGTGAACAATATAAGGTTTGGTAAATGTTTTCTTATGCGTAATTATCCAATTGTTCTATCACTATCTGTTGAATAGACTTTTCTTTTCCCTATGACTATGGATTGACTTGTCTTCACTGAAAATAAACAGATCATCTATGTGTGGGACTCTATTTTATTCCAGTGATCTATGTGGTACTTCTATCCTTTCACCAGTACCAATCTCTTCATGTCTGTTACTTATAGATCATATCTAGACATCAGGTAGTATAATTCTTTTTTTTAATAAAATTCCTTTGGCAATTCTAAATTATATTTCAACATAAATTTTAGAATTAGCTTGGCAATATATATCATAAAAAGTAATGTAAGTTTTATTAGGATAGTATTAAATCTACAGATCAATTTGAAGAGAATGAGTATCTTTGCAATATTTAAGAGAAAGAAGTCTTACTATTTATGGAACACAGTGTATTTCTCCATTTACTTAGGTCTTCCATAATTACTTTCAGCAACCTTTTATAATTTTCAGGGCATAATGTTCAATTTATCTTTAGTTTTGCATAATTTTGGAAGTGACCATAAAATAAAGTAAATTTTAAAATTTTCCAATTGTCCATTGCTCATAGATAAAAATACAATTGATTTTGGCATACTGACCTGAATTCACTTATTCTGTAGCATTTTTGAAGATTCCGTAAGCTTTTATACGTATATAATCATATTATCTGTGAATAAACACATCTTTATTTCCTTTCAATTTTCAGTAAGTATGACTTCTTATAGAAAGCTGAACTGAAATGGTGAGTGAACATACTGGTCTTGTTCTTGATCTTACATAGAAAGCACTGAGTCTTTACATTAAATATTAGCTCTTAGTTTTCCTCCAGATCTTCTTTATCATTCAGATTGAGCCACTGAATGGGTTTTGAATTTTATCACAAGCCTTTTCTGTATCCATTGAGATGATTGTTTTTTCTCCTTTATGTTGTTAACATGGTGAATTACATGATGAGGAAATGTATAGTCATTCTATCTGCTTTTGTATATATGCAAAATTAAAAAATTCTTTTAACCCTTTTAGTGCAACAGGCAGATATATTGGCTCATACGTAGACCATAGTTAATTACCCTTCACATTTCTTGATAGTACCACTGGCAAAAAGTAGCACTAAGGAGGTTAAGCATTTAAAATGCTTTAAATTTTATGTACCATATTTTCCGGCGTATA
>PVKE010047657.1:0-11842 GCA_004027555.1 Craseonycteris thonglongyai | reverse complement strand
GGGGGGGAAAAATCGTCGCTAGAGTCTCACGTTATTCAGCTTATGCCCTCTGCCCTTTAAGGAAAGTCTTGCTATCCCTTTTAGTATAATGTGGGTGACTTGTTAGAACACAGAAGCTGTAAGGCCAAAAATTAATGTTAGCTCATTTCTAGTCTAGTCACATGACCTAAAACAATAGAAAGCATGAGAACAATAGATTTGAGATGGTTATCTTCTTTGCATTCCTTCTTATGGAATTATTAAACCCTGTGCAGTACAACCTATCCCCAGTGATCCTTTTATAAATTGTGTGTAGCCATAGGAAGAGTAGAAACCATTTCTTTCTGTTCACACATGGAAGAAAATGTAACTCCTTTATGAAAAGTATTCTCAGCAGATTTCCTGGTTCTGTTCTTATCATCTTTGACATACGATGTAGGTCAACTTTTTTATAGTTTCATAAGCAGAACAAAATCACCTACAGCTTAATGTTAGGGAGCTAAGCATACATGTATCAAGAGATTCAAATGGGCTATTCAAGACCGTGTCCTCCAGAAGCCATCAGTGGTGTTGCAGCCTGAATCCTATGAACAACAGCTTCTCAGACTGACTCCTCTGTTAACGTAGCTCATTCTCTTCACACACCATTTCACACTTTACCTTTTTAAGCTATTGTAAGGGTTCATCCAATATGACTATAAAACCCTTTTTTATTACTTGTGCTCTCACACTGTTGAAAAATCATGGAGTGCTCTATCTTATGCCCATAAGTAGCATGACATTCTTGCTTTTTTAATGAGGATAAGGTTGTCTTCCTTCTACCTTCCTCGTTTGAAGGTTGTGAGAATTGCTGAAGCCTGAGAGGACATCATTAATAATCAGAGCATGTGACTGTTCATGGGCAAGGTCACGTTTTCCTGAGGTGTTGGTGAAAGAGTCATCCAAATCATTCTGGCCACTTCCTGAGTCTTTCTCTTCACCTTTATTCATTCTCTAGCTCTCTCTCATTCTTCAAAGAGACTGCATTTGCATATGCAGTGGCTGGGTATAAATTATAGAGAGAGAGAATTACCCTTGAAAATCACTTTAGGAAAGCACAACTATTTCTATAAGTTCAACACATCAACCGTTTCTTTACACCAGTATGGAAAGTAGTATTGCTGCTTTTTGGTTGAGCACCATTCCTGCATTTATGGGCTATGCTCTTTTTAAAGAATAAATATCTTTAAATTCCAAAATACAAAACAGGCCAAGATGCTCATGGTATAGAAAGCACAGAACTGAGAAGGACTGAGTGAAGAATGGGATTTGCAGCCCCTATCACATACTCACTGACAGCTTACCTTCCCTTACCCCTAACTATAACGGAGGGCCAGTAACTCATTTGCACTATTTAAATTCTCTCTCCCTCTCTCTCTCTCTCTCTCTCTCTCTCTCTCTCTCTCTCTCTCTCTCTCTCTCTCCTATAGAGACACTCTGTGTTTCAACCAACCTTCAAGTATGTGCATTGGAAACAAAATTAGCATTAAAACATAGATTCTAGCTTCCTGGCCTACTACCCAACATAGTAGAAGTAAGAAACTTAAGCATGAATCATTTCTTTTCCACTATTTTCTACTAAATTTGTATATACCTTAAGATGGATTTAGACAACTTAAATAGTAGTGGAAAAACAGACAAAAATTACCTAAAGTAGTGATCATTCATAAACAATGATTTTTCCTCTCATTATTAGTCTTCCACATTGATTATTACCAGCCTGGGTTCTAGTGACTTAGATGTTCTTCAAGAACGTTCCCATACACATCTCAATGGAAGGGTGAAGGCTTTAACAAGACTTTGTCAACATTCAGGTTGATCATAAGCCCTAACTTTTTTCTGGGTGCTTTTTCTCTCCCTCCTATATAACGAAGTCACTAAATTAACATGACATAAAATTTACCAGCCAAGCAAGTCTGTCTTGGGGTTTCTGAATTTCCTGATTTATTTTTCTACAATACTGTATTCAAAACTGTCTTGAAAGACAAGAAGAAAGTCAGTAAAGGCACTTTGCTAAGTAGTGTAAATCGGATGGATCCTAAGTGCTCACCAGGGCTCTGCACTCCATCCTAGCTACCTGGTTGCTTCCAAATGCCAGTCTGAGAGTTTAAATTTATTATAAAGGTTTAAATGATTTGTGTCCTCATATCCTGAGCTATTCACCATTGAAGGCCATTCTCCCCACGAATTACTAAATTTCCTTATATGTAACTGAAGGCAAGATATTCCCTGAGAGGCCTTTTTGCTACCAGATTTGATTCACACTCCCACAGCTCTCCTCACAGGCAGAGCCTGCTTCTCTACAATGCTCAGTTCTTCTGGATCCTGCCTACCATCTGAAAACCTTCCAGGATTGACTGGGTATATTTATGTCTCCTTACTAGAATTTGCTTGCACTTTTTTTTCTGGGGATGGGGGGGCAGGGTACCCTCCAGTTTTTCAGTATCTTATTTATTATTTCAGGACCTCTTTGCAACCAAATTGTAAACCACCTATGAGCGACATCACATCCTATTTTTTTTTGTAGCCCATGGTACCTGGAAATTTTAGTAATTATTGGATTTATGTCAGGATGCCAAGCCATCTTCTAGAATATGCTAAACAAGACATTCTAGTGCACTAAAATTTATACCTGACCAGTTGCTAAATGATCAGATTCCTACTCATTTGTGACTTTGAACAAGTCACATAACTTTTTGTGCTTCACTTTACTCGTATATGAAATGGATATATTATATATATGCTTTTCTACTTCCCGGGTTTAAATAAAAATCAAACAAGACAGGATAAGCAAACCCAGGGGATGCTGGGATAGCTCAATAGGCTTGCCTTGCAACTGCATTTGCCTTGCAACTGTGAGGTCTGGGGATTGAATCCCCACCCCAGCCCATGCAGACCCACATGCTGAACTGTGGCATGCAGCTGATAACCGCCATGATAGCTGCAAAGGTTCTCTCCCACGAGGGAGGCCTCCAGTTCGGTTCTACCCCATGCCGCCCCACACCCACCTGTGTGAAAGGAAACTAAGTCAAAAAACTAATGATGTACAACTATGGAGACTGCTCTGGGCCCTCTTCCCTTCTCTCTGTCTCTCTCTCACATTCTCTCAAAAACAATAGAATAAATCTTTTAAAAAAACAAAAAAGCAAATCTTATTTATAAAGTACTATTCAAATGTATGTTTTTATTATTAGGTCTTTCTATACATTGCTGACATAAATGACAAACATACATAGAACAGCTTAAACTTTCAGGAAGATCTTCCACAATTTTAGATTTTATCATTGTTTTCCTGTGATTAATATTCTATTAATATTTTAATAACCTGCCCTTTTTTTTCATTCTGCTTCTTTTTGGTGTAATTACAACTGTCTCTCTAAGCTGCTTCCTCCCCGGCAACCAAGCTCTCTCCATTGTGATATGATCGAAGGTGGGGTGGGGTGGTGTTGGCTTCAGGGACACTTTCTGATTGCTCACAAAATAATACAAAAGTACAAAGAATATTTCAAAAGACTGGGAACTGTACTTGTAGGTAACATTTCTATTGACAGGGCTAATTCTGACATAATTAAAAAGGATTTAATTAATCATGGAGTTAAGTACAGAGAAAGGGTTTCTGGCAGCCTTACATCACAGGTTCATTGGTATTTTTAATCTCCAACCATGTGATCTCTACAGGGGTCTTCCCACCACCAGCATCTTTGGAAGCGTGGCTAGAACTGCTGGTTGCCTTGCCATCCTGGGAAATCTCAACTTCTTTGGGCTACTGACTCTTATGCCAATCAGAGAAGATGGAGATACATTGTGATTTTCAGGGATCCTAAGGGATGTATTTTCTGCCTGATTGTATATAACATTACCCCAGGGGTATAGGGCCTTTGTATTCTTAGATTCCAAGGCAACTACATCTTGATTTACCTGGGCTATCAAATTAGGACAACCTCATCTAACAGTTTTTAAGATATCTTTAGTGGTGACTACAGGATAATTTCAGGGTTTTCTTTCTTGATATACTAAGCTCACAGAAAATTGAGAGCTTTCTAGAAGACCTTGCCTACTTTGTAAAGAGATAGTGAATCTTTAGAAAGTTCAAAATAACAAAGTTTAAGTACTGGTGACAGAAAGGAAGCATCACATCCCCATTTAAAATCAAAGATAGTTTTCCCATCAGTGTCATCCATACCTCTTCCTTGCTTCCTTTCTCCCCTTTCCCTTACTCCACAAAAACAAGGGCATGGTTGACATCTTGGGAAGGAGAATGGATCGAAGTATATGCTTCCAGCTTCTTCATTCACTAGAATGATAGTAGTCTACAAAAAAAAATTTTTTTTAAGATTTATTTTATTGTTTTTGACAGAGACAGACACAGACAGAGACAGACAGAGAGAAGGGGAGGGCCCAGAGCAGTCTCCACAGTTGTATGTCATCAGCTTTCAACATGGTTTCATTCCACACAGGTGGGTGGGGGCCGCACAGGGCAGGAACTGGGCTGGAGGCCTCCTGCATGGGAGGTACGCCCCCTCAAGCCAAGGGCCAAACAGGGGTGGCAAGAACCAAACTGTGGGCCTCCCACATGAGAAGCACACCCCAGTTCAGCATATGGGTCCACACAGGCCAGGGCTGGGATTCAGTCCTCAGTCCCCAGGGCTGCAAAGCAAGCACTTAACCCGCTGAGCCATCCTGGCTTCCCCTACAAAAAAATTTTTTTAATCTGAGAGATCTTTTTGTAGCTAGCTTCTTCCCTGGAAGCCACAACATATTTCTTTCCTATATGAATCCAGAAACTTAGAATTCTGTATGAGTCCAAACTCTATTACAGATGAATTAATCACTTCCATCATGACTACTTATTTCAGTTCATTTTGACATGGTACTATCCGTGATCAAATAGCTTTTTCACTGTTGGCTCTTACCATTCTTCAAGATTCAAATGTCAAAAGAATTTGCTGCCTCTGGGGAAGAAGGCACATGGCTGTCTAAATGCCCTTTGGAGAACAAACTCAAGTAATTTGTTCCTGTGCCTTGTTTTACTACTATATTATTTCCGCTTCATACTAAACAAAGAGGATCTTTTTGGTTTTTTCCATATTCAGTAACTTGCAGAGCATAAAAATAAGGCTCCACCAATATGCTGAAAGAGTTTGGATAGCTTGTAGATGCAATTTGACTATCACCATATTTCAGTACATAAAAAACTGCTTTAGGAAGTATCTGACTGTGCAAAGAGGGATGTGTGACCAAAAGATGTAAATCTCACAGATATCCTGTGAGCTGACCAGTGGTCTGTATCAGACCCTGCCATTTTCTAGCATTTATAAGATGCAGTTAGTTGCACAACTGAATAGTAAATGAAGCATGTAGCTTTCCTCTTGGAGAAAGGGGAGAAAACAGAGTAGAGGTGGGAAATGTCTGTCATAAAAAACAAAGCACTTAAATCAAAATGAAAACAAGAAAACAGAAGGACTAGCATTGTATTCTAGGAAATGAGACACAGAAAGTTGGTTATTCATTGTGAAGAAATTCAGAAAGTACTCCAGTGACATTAATAGTTCTATCTCTAGATCTACTAAGATGTCAGTGATGAAAAAGCAATCTTATCAAAGATAGCAATATGTCAGGAAAATCAATAACAGTACAGAAAGGTAATAAATTTTTATAAAGAATGATTGGAACTCACCTTAAAGGGTTGTAACTGTCCTCAGAGTGACCAAGAAGCACCTAGGTCAGCTGACCAGACAGGAGCTGGGTTTGGCTTTTTAGCAAGTTGGTTCCAACAAAGTGGCCTTGTTCCTAACTGTGAAAAACTATAGAACTGCCAACTTGAATATGATGGAAATGTGATTTTAAAATAAAGTTTGACTCTCCTTCCAGTCTCATTTTTTTAACTGCTGAACTCTTTTATGTTATCTCCTTTAAGAGGATGTGATGTCCAAAGAAACTGGTGGTAGAAGGAACACAGATTTAAAAGCTTTGGTATCCACTAATATAAAGTCTGCACACAGGCAAAATTAGCCAAAGGTGTTAAAAGTCAAGATGCGGTCACCCAGATAGGGGCGTGGTACAAGGGGAAGGGAGAGCAAAGGGACTAGTGCTGTTTCTTGCACAGGGAACTGCCAGGATAGGTGTTCCCACTTTGTAAATGCACTGAGCTTAGACATGTGATGTGCATACTTTTCTGTATATACTACTGAAGTATTAGTATTATAACTAAAACATTAATAATAAAAGACTGCATTTTTTGGCCTTATCTACTCTAAATAGCTAACAGGTTTGGGAGAGGTCACTTGAGCCTTCGTTTCTTCTACAAAATGAGAAGATAGACCAGATGATCCTAGCCTTGAAGCTTCCAGGAGCCGTCATCCTTGACACATGATGAATACATAGCACTGATATTCACGCTATCAGTCACTCGAATAATAATCAGAACATGGGCAAAGTTGCCATAGGCCTTCCCAGAAAAGGCAAAGAATGGAAGGCTGTGTAAATTTGCCACATGGGGAATGATGTCGAATAATTGGAACTACAGGGCTCCTGCTAACAGCAAAGAAGTAGAATTAGGGTAGCTGTCAGTGTGGGCCCCTACTTTAAAAGCAGATGTTCATCACACAGCTAAAGATGGGTTTGAACACATTATATTCGAGAGCCAATGCTTCTCTAATAGTTTCTTCTCCAAAGTAACTGTTGGAAATTATGATTCTGTTAAAATACTCCACAGAAACTTTCAACCAATCCTGCAGTTGGGATTTTCAAACAGTTTCTTCCCTTTGTTGTCTAATATAAAGTGAATTTAAAGGTGACATGTACAGTGACTGGCAGCTAGGGAGAAGCAGCATCTCTCTCATCAGTGAAAAGTTGCCAATCACATCTCACATGAATGGGCAGTCCCAGCCTGGGCTGGAGGGCACTTGCTGGACAAATAGGAGAAATTACTGTGACCTCCTTTTCCTAAGAAAATGACTCCCTATGGACTTTTTCTACAACTTGAATCTCTTGGAAAGCAAAATATGTTTAATAAAACACAGAATGGGAAAAATAAATGATTTTGATAATCCACTGCACAAGCAGACTAGGTGGTTAGCACCTGTGTTAAAGATCCCCAGGGAAATTCTTAAAATCTTATGAACCTTTTCTAAAGTCCCTAAGTCACCTAGAGGTGGGTCACCTGATTCTACTAAGCCACCTGCCTTTGTCCCCCTGAAAATCCTTCTAGAAAACCAAGCCAGACATGCTCTCTGATGGCTGTCTCTCTTCTGAATCCCAAGAATAACCCTTTGGTAAAAACATAGAAGTGTATTATTTGGTCTTCCAGCAAGCATGAAGGGAAACAATGAAATGAAGGAAATGCAAATCATGAGGTGCCACATAAGATCCTAATTACCATAATTTGACCCCTCCTCCTTCCCACTGCCGGAAAGTTAGCCTTCTGGATGAGAGGGAGCCAAACCAACTAGAAAACGGCCTTCTGTTCTCTCTCCCCAGCCCTTTCCCCATTTCTTTCTTCTCTCTTCCTTAAATGATGTTCATTAAGAGAGTGATTCTTCTCAGTTTGTGAGTCTGGATTGTATTAGTGAAAGCTTTGCATGACTTGATAAATGAGCTAAAGAAAGGGAATAGGAGGGGGAAATAGCAGACACATGCTGTTTCTTTATTCCCAAAAAGCAACTGTCAGTCTCAGAATATTTTCCTAGAACCTGCCAGAAATCTCTCTGGAATCAGCCTTATTAGATACAAGGACAGTAAATCTCCCAAGGTCTAGGCCTTCCTTGGGAGGGTTTCAGAAAATATGAATAATTCAGAAAAAGCCAATTCAGACTCCACATGTCCAGTCTCATCAGTAACACCATACCCTCCACCCACACACAACTTCTAGAATATTTCTGTTTTTTAAATTACTCACAGCTTTGCCTTGTCCCTGACTTCTCCCAAACTACTTGAGATAAGTTAACTTGGCATATCTTCTTATATTTATGATGGTAAATGAGCCAGACTGGGAGACATACAAAATGTGTTAACTTCATGCCTATTAAAATTCACCTAAAATCTGCCCATTAAAATCTGGATCTACCCTGCCCACATTAGTGCTGGGGCTTCTGTCTTTTGCTATGACAAATGCCATAGAAATGGGTTCTACTGTAGCCCTTCAGTTCATATAGGGGATGTGATGAGATGTTTCGATGGCAGCTTTAAACCAGCTTGCTGAGGCTTCAGTAGCACAGCCCCAATTTAGGACTCAAGCAAGCAAGTCATTAAATGACAAAGCTCACAGCTCTGTGATAGTATGTGCAGCTGACAGAACGGAGGGACTACTCCACTGACCTTTTACATTTTATAGCATTTGACCATGTGGGCTGCTTCAGTTTCAACCAGTGTGTAGGTGAGATACAATTTAACGATACAAAAGATATGTTTACAAGAAGCAAAAATGTCCTTAAAAATCAGTCTCCTTCTTAGCATTGGTGTGGGGGCTGCCAATCAAGGCAGGCCAGGAATGGACCAAGTAGTTGGAGGCAAAGAGTAAAAGGTCAGCAGGTCATATCTGGAGGTCATGAAGTCAGTAAGCAAAGGGAGGAATTCATATGATCACTGTGAGTTTGAGGCAACTCTATATTCATATCCAAGTGAAATGTGACAAGAGGAAGAGGCAACCAGCAGGTATGAGTCAGGGTCTACAAAAAAAGCAAGAAAAGTATGACAGGAAACCTAGTTAAGCAGACATATTAGTTTGGATACTTTTGACTACAGGTAACAGAAAATCTAACTCAAAGCAGCTTAAACAACAAGGACATTTTTTTTTTTTTTTTTTGCAAGAAGAACTATAAGTCCAAAGGCAGAATAGGCTTTAGGTTTGGCTGATCCAGCAGCTAATCATTCCATCAGGGGCCCCGGTTTTCTGTCTCTCTGCTCTGCCATCCATGGCATTGTCTCCATCCTGGAACAGGTTCTCCTCGTGGTCACAGAATTGCTACAGGTAGCATTTGGGCCTCCACACCTTTCTCCCTCACATCCAAGGAAAGCAAGGGAAGCACTCAGAGAAGCTCTCCTAAAAGAATGAGAAGAAACTTTTCCCAGAATCTCCACCAACTTCTCCTGGAATCTCATTGGCCAGAATTATGCCTCATGTTCCTTCCTGAACCAGTTACCACTAGGTGAAGATTATTTTCATTGGCTTAAATTCATCAGGGACCATTTCTAGAACAGGAAATGGAGACAATTTACCTAACTTAGAGGGCAGCATGGGAGAGAGATAACTAATCAAAGTGAGTGTTCTCCTAGGAAGAAAAGAGATGTACGCTGCATGGGTGACTATAATAAGCATTATTACTGTTCACCAAGTATTTCTGGCTTTGCACCTTCCTGGCACATGATGGGATTATACTTTCTGGCTCCTACAGTTTAAGTAAGGCCGTGAGACTTGTTGTGGATGAGTAGTGAGCATAAGTAACACATGTCACTGCCAGGCCAGAAATTTAATGGCCAATGCAAGGCCGTCAGATTTGTCTTTAGTTCTGCTCAAGAGACAAGTGAACACTCAAGATGGTGGCTGCTGCTTCAGTACATATTCCTGAATGAGGAAGCAAAAAGCAGAGCCCCAAGCCAGCTCATGATGCAGATGACCAAGAAATAAAGCTTTGTTGTTAAAACCCACTAAGCTTTTTTAAAATCCCAACATATCTTAGTTTATTCTTTTTATTTAAAGATTTATTTTATTATTTTTGACAGAGAAAGACAGAGAGAGGAGGAGGGCCCAGAGCAGTCTTCATAGTTGCATGTCATCAGTTTTCAACATAGTTTCATTCCACACAGGTGAGTACAAGGCTACACAGGGCAGGAACCAAGCCAGTGACCTCCTGCATGGGAAGCACAGCCCAGTTCAGCATTTGGGTCCATACAGGTTGGGGCTGGGACTCGATCCTTGGACCCTGGGGCTGTTAGGCAAGCACTTAACCTTCTGAGCCATCCCGACTTCCCCTTAGTTTATTCTTGATACCACTACAAACAACATTCATGGCAACAACTGATGATAACATTTAGAGTCTAGTCCTAAAAGGGAAGGCCATGTGAGGTTGACACCATGTCACATACCACTGACATATGGACAGGCCAAGGTAAGCAAATATGTACTAAAGCCAGAAAACAGCAAGTTTTCCTAAGAGTACCCTTCTGTGGAGAGCTGCCACTATGGTTCTTGTCCTCAAGTGAAACAAAAGAAAAATTTATTTCCAATTTCTATCTTTTAAGTAGCCTAATTGTCATAACAGCATAGACACATGCCTAGCATATAAGAAATTTCTGTTGAATTTTTTAATTAAAAAAATTGAGATCCAAGATGGCGGCATGAGAGGAGAATGCCGATAACTGCCTGGGAAGGGCCTTATGAACAGAGGGGAATCCACAGGGGAAACCCTGAAAAGAAACCTCAACTAAGAGAACCACACAACACGGAACAACACACAAAGGTTAGAGAAAAAAGGGGAGAGCGGGAGAGGGAAAGGGAAGCAGCGGTTCGGGGACAGAGACTCGGAGCGCGGCCCGGGGCTGGCAAAAACAAAGGGGGATTGGGGGACTACGGTCACAGTGGAGCTGGATCGAGGGCGGGCTGGAAGCCAAGACCTAGGGAGCGTGGAAGCCCCACAAGACTGTGGACAATTTAACATCTGAACTCAAGGGACAGCATACAGTGCCCTAATCAGATCACAGAGCCTAAAGTGGAACAGGGACTGTGGAGCAGGGTGGCTGCACTTCCCGGTGGGCGGGGTGAGAGCAGGGCACCAGCCCGCAAAGGCTCAGCACCCCTGATTTACGGAGGAGATTGACTGTGAGGGAGCGCCTTCTGAAGACAGGGCTCTTGGAGTGAGGGCTGGGGCTTGAGTGGGCATAGCTGCATTGGACGTGCTTGGAGTGAATCCGGTGGTCTCAACAGAGCCAGGAACATAGAGCAGCTGCCGCCGGAACTACGGCCTGTGCACGCAGGGCTTTCGGCGCCCCACACACCGAGCCTCCACGGCGCTGCTGCCAGCGTACAGCTGGGCTTTTGGCGCCCCACCCACCGGGCCGCAGCGACACCGCTGCTTGCTTGCCAGCGCGCAAATGGGCTTTTGGTGCCCCGCCCACCGGTCCTCTGGGGCGCTGCGGACCGCGCATGCAACTGGGCTGCCTGCCGGGTCTCCGCGGTGTCATTGCCTGTGCGCAGGACTGCGTGGCCTACCAGGGCCACTGCCAAGCCCCAGCTCATCCCAGTGCTGCCCTGCGGGTGTGCCTTACAGATACAATTGAAGGAGGGGCAGCCAGGAGGAGGAAAGACCAGAGCTCCTGCTCCCCACCCCCACTGAACCACCAGCCCCCCTGCTGAGAGAGGAATCTGCTATTGTGTCTCAGGCCCGCCCTAGCTCCTACTCACATGCCCCCACCCCTGGCCATACCTTTACTACCCTGCTATCTAACAGCTAAGACAGCAACCTGAAGTGCCCCAGGACACAGAAGCTGCCTGCATCCCCCAACCCTCTCCCAAAATCTCCTTCTCCCACAACTGAGTCCAATGGAAAAAAATAAAGAGATGCCCATTTGATAGGCAAACCCCCAGAGGGAAAACAGACTCATGCGTAAAGCAAAAAGAACCACATCAACCACAATACACACCTCAGAATCCAAAGCCCCTCCAGAAGATCAGGGGCAGTCTTTAGTAAAGGACCTTGCACACTTGGAATCAAATCTAAGTGAAACAGAATTCAGGGCTGCATTAATCAAGACACTCAGAGAGCTCACTCAATGCTGGCAAAGTACCCAGACACAGTTAAATGACCTCAACAAGAAATTTTCTGAGCAA
>PVKE010047656.1:0-11855 GCA_004027555.1 Craseonycteris thonglongyai | reverse complement strand
CCGGCCCCAGCCCCGGTCTGTGTGGACCCATATGCTGAACTGGTGAGTGCCCTCAGTTCAGTTCTCACCTGGGCGAGATGCCAGCCCAGTTCCTGCCCTGTGCAGCCCCGCGCCCACCTGTGGAATGAAACTATGTGGAAAAACCAATGATGTGCAACTATGGAGACTGTTCTGGGCCCTCCCCCTTCTCTCTGTCTCTGTATATCTCTCTCTCTCTCTGTCAAAAACAATAAATAAATATTTAGAAGAAAAAAAAAAAAGTAAAGGACTCAGCGCAAGACGTTTCTGTCTGTTCATGGAGGATGGTATAGCCTAAGGTCCTGGTTTCTAAAACCCTACCTAAGTTAGAATGTGGATAAAAAGAGAGTCGGGTGATTTGTCCCTGGAGTTTTGAGGAAAAACCTCTGCTTAAATATATCCCTTAGGAGAGAAAGCAAAACTGAGTTGTTTATTCTTCAGAGATTGTTTGGTCCTTGTCTTTTACTCTCACCTGAATTTTTGAATCATCATGTTGATGAGATGGGGATAGGCTGTGTCATTTTTCTATAAGACAATCTGGCGTCTGTCTTGTGTGTTTCACCTGGTGGGTTCCTGACCCTCCGCTAGCACCCTCGCTTTTGTGTGTGGTCCAGCATGAGACAGCTGGGCATTTATCTGCAGACTATGGCTACGGGTGTTAGCCTCCAGGAAATCACTGAAAGTCAATGTAAACATCAGAGCTCCAGACATTTACCTGCAAACGCCTAGTAAGCAAGGTCACAATTTCGGTATCTGTAGCAGAAACCTCAGAGAAACTCTGAACGCACTGCGCACATTGTCCCAAAGGGAATGCTGACAACATTTCACACACGTAAAATGTCCACTGCTTCCCAAGACAACAAATACAGCTTAAAGGGTGTATGTGAAGGAAAATAAAAATGACCTCTTGAATGGTGTCCACACATGGCATGTAAATGAATATTTTCTAAGTGAAGTCCCCTTGGTCTCTTGGCAACCCAGCATTTATGTTTTCAGTCTCAGTGACAAGAAACTCTCCCCTTCCCAAATGCAAGCCATCTGTGCTATTAGCAATATAATCAATCCTAGCCAATAAATCACCCCACCCAATGTTCTTGACAATACAAACTCTGTAGTATGTTAAAACATGATAATAAATGACAACATGGTATGATCTATGGGGCCTTTTAGAGCTATCTCCTTCATCCAGCTGGGGAAATTATGGCCTCCAAGATCTTTATAATATTGAGCACTGAGGTTTGGGGAACAGACTTCTAAAAATGTGCCAATTGTGTGAGATTTTAAAATCACTCACCCACAGAAGAAGACTTGAGTTTTTCTTTAAAGAAAACATTGGAATCAAAATGGATTTTTAATTCTTTCTATGACCAAGTAGTCAGAGAGGTAATAAAAATCAATAATCTGGAAGTTAGTTCATAATGAAAAACGGCTCCTTGTAGTAGAAAGTAAAATGTTTCTTGGGCATGGCTTATTTGGTATGTAGTTCTGTTTATTGACACGGTGTTTTACAAATGAGATATGCTGTTCTTTGTTGTGAGAATGTATGTAGTGATTTGCAAATCTTAAGTCATTCATGTACCCAGTGTCCTTAGGTCAGACAAGTGGGGAGCGTTCTATTCTAAAAATGAAGAATCGATCTACTAACACTGTGCCCATTACTTCCCACAATGGCCACAAAGATAAAGTATCTTGTGCAGATTTGCACTGAATGACTAATTATGAATCTTCCTGGTTACTTTTTTAAAATTGAGAATCCACTAAACTTCTGCAAAAATATAATGTATGATGACTCTCAATACCAGAAATGATATTCTATGTGTACTTACTAAAAATAAAAACAAAAACAAAAAAACCTTCAGGAAATGTATGGATGAACTCTTATCAGTAAAAAAAAAAAAAACCTTCAGGAAATGTACGGATGAACTCTTATTAGTAATGGAAAAAAGATCTGAAATATTTAAAGGGAGGTATAAATAGGTACCTGTGAGCCATCACTAAGCACATAATATTATGCAGGGCTTGAAGATAGGCTTAAGTCCACCACTAGCATGTCCCCTGCCATAGTGACAGTTTGAGTGTCAATTATGCTGTACAGGTATGCTGCATCAAGAAAAGATTATTCAAGACAGGGCTAAAGCCCAGCTAGTGTGCAAGATATTTAAATAAACAATTTAGGGAAAACATTTCAAAACTATGAACTACAGCACAGGTGGTAAAACTGAGAGGAAGATGTGTTCTTATGCAAGACTAGTAGATATGTAAATGCTGAACTCATTGTAATTCATAGTCATATATTATTTATTGTCTAATATGCACAAACACTTAGGGTCATCAACACATAAAGCCATTCTGACAGCCTGGAACACTAAAATTTAGTGCATCTTTCTAGAGATTTCTATTTCCTCTTGAGTGACAAACTGTCTAACTTTTATTTATTTATTTATTTATTTAAAAAAAATTTATTGTTAAATGTATTGGGGTGACATTGATTGGTAACAATCAGATAGTTTCCGGATGTATGTGGACTTGTATATCCGGAAACTGTTTAACTTTTAAAGTTAGGATGTTTCTGAGAGTAACCCTGACTGATTCACTCTAGCTCGCTACCTTCATCTCTTGTCAATCAATCAATCCATCAATCAGTCAGTCAATCAATTGGGCTACATATTCTTATCAACAATCCCTCCGGGGCTTTCACATTTTGTTAACACGTGAAATAAAAAAAAAATAAAAAAAATTAAGAAAAAACATTGAGAATTGACACAGTTGCTAACATTTTATTTTACAAACAGGAATTTAAAGAAAAACAACCAGAACGGTGTGCTATGACCAGTGCTTAATAAAAGAAACTGTATTTTTAACATAAGGAAGCAATAGGGATATATTTCAGATTAAAATATAGTCGTTTTAAAAAATGACAAATTGGAAACTGCCCGATATATACGTTCATCCATGCACACACACAGAGTTAAACCAAACGTACATACATGTAATTGTCTTTTATTGTGGATTCCATACAGCCAACCATTTTTTATATTATCAAATTTAGTAGATTTGAGGATGGAAGGTCTGGGCATAATTCCAAAACCTGGAATAACCCCCGAAATAGCCATAGGGTGATAATAGTGTGAGAGATTTCCCAGTCAAAATTCAATCTGAAATCATCCGCTACAAGAAAACCTTACGTTTTGATAACTGTGCCAATTAAGTTATTTTCTCTCAGCTCCAAGCCTGTCCTTCTGCATCATAGTATGCCCACGCTGGGACTACGCAAATGGCCTTCCTGCTTTGCCAGCCTAGTTAGCCAGCAGGGGGCGCTAAGTGGAGACTGAAAGGCTACAGAAGAAAAAAACAAACTTATGTCTTCCAATTTGTCCCCCTTGAGCTTTCTGCCGGCTTGCAAGGCCTGCTCTGAGCATCACTCCAGCAATGTGTCTTCACTCGGGATGTGGCAGTTACGTCTAGTTGAATCTAATGTGCCATTTTCCCGATATTTGCAGATCCAACTTCATCACCACCTGGTGCCCCCGCTCTGCGGATGTCTGGGTTTAGGAGCACAAGGTCCCTCTTCTAAGTTTCCACGTTGTAACAATTCAATCTTGTCTTTTTGTTCTCTTGGTCCTAACCAAGCTGCTTGCTGCAGTTGCTACTTCAGTGAGACCTTGGAGCCAGGGTTGGCAAACTACAGCTTGTGGGCTGAACTCTGCCCGCTGCCGGTTTTTGTATAGAGTATAGACAGTAGCGCCCCAACCCTACCCCACCCTCTTACCTGTGGGCTGTAGGTTCCAAGACCCCCAGTGGATGCCTGAAAACAAAGATAGTACCAAGACCTACATACACCAGGTTATTCCCTATACATGTGTGCCTATGATAAAGTTTAATTTATAAATTAGGCACAGTAAGAGATAAACATTATTAACCAATATTAACCAGAAAAGTTCATAGCAATATACTGGAAATAAAAGTTATGTGAATGTGGTATTGTTAAATAAAATACAATGTCCTTGAACCCAAGCACTGTGATACCAGCACCGTGGATCTGGTGACAGAGGGGGCTCCTAAGTGATGGGAGGGCTGGGAGCACCTACAGCAAGCATACGCTGGACGAAGGGAGGATCCTGTTCCAGGTGGGATGGAGCGGGACAGCCAAAAATGGAACACAATTTAAAATTTAGGTATGTTTATTTCTGGAACTTTCCACTGAATATTTTCGGACTATGGTTTACTGCGGTTGACTGACACCTTATTGAAAGTGAAACTGTGAATAAAGGAGGGCTCCTGTAAAGGCTTGTGGGAAAAATTCCAGGCCCACTCCTATGTCTCAGGTCACGTTTTTCTTGTTTCCACCGTAGAACTCAGTAATTGTGATATCCTGTGAAGCCTAAACGATTTACTCTCCAGCTCTTTATACATTTGTTGATTTTTACTTAGAGCTCTTATTTTGTTCTTTTGTTTGTTTTCAGTTAGGGAACAATGTCCTATCTAGTTCATTGTTTGTTTGTTTGTTTGCCTTTTCAATATTAAATTCTCTTTGTTCAAATAACTGGATGAAGTTTCTGTTTTCAAACATTTGCAAATTAACAAGAAATTGCCTAGTGAGAAAGAAGACTTCAAAGAGACACTGGAAGGGGAAAAACAAAGAGAACAATCATAGGTTAAAAGGACCTTCCTAAAGAAGCCAGGAAATCACCAGGCTCTGGAATTACCACATTCCTAAAGCTAAAGAAAACACAACGAAACACTTTTGTACCAAGGAGAAATGATAAATGGTCAAGAGAAACCTTTTAATTGCATATACTAAAATCAGATAAACCTGTAGCAAGAATATTTATGAACGAGTACCATCACCCTGGAGACAGATACCAATAACAGATTAAAAGAATGACTTTAAAACCAAACTATATTTCATAAAAAATGAACTGCTGGTTTATTTAGCATTTTCCTTCACTCTGCCCTAATAATGTTGAATAGATCTTATAAAAGTTGAACATACCGGTTCAGATTACATTTCTTTTATTTATATGGCACTTATTTTGGTTACAAAACATAAAAAGCTATTTAAGGATGAGAAAAGAAATATAGGTAAGTACTTATTTTTATTCCATTTTTTGACAGGAACCCATTAGGGTATAACTAGTAGGAATAGAGTTTCAACACATATTCCATTAGGCAACTTATTTTTGGCTGCTTATTAAGAAGAAGTGTTGCCTAATGCACTGTTTTAATGACTAAATCAGGTTTTCCTACCTGGTACACAAAGAAAGCTTTCTTGGCTTTCAAAAGTAAATGTCAGTCACTACAGAGAGATAACAGTTTTGTCTACCATCTCTGGAGATATCATTAGCAACATTTCTATTTTTTTTTTTAATTAGATACCACTTTTGCAATACATTAAAACCTTATTAATAGTCTTGGTCTCTAAATATTAGAAAAGCCTACCAAGATTTTCCACCACAATTTGTAGTTGAGTCTTTCATATTTTCTAAGAGGATGTTATTTTAAACACACGAACCCAAACACACACACACACACACATATACATGTATACACACACATCTCAACACAAAACAATTATTTCTCTTTATTATGTTTCTTAACACACAATGTAAATTGGTAAATGATTTGTATTTGAAATCTGACATAATTTTTAATTATGAAATAACATCTGTATTTGATAGAAATTTGCATTGAAAGAAAATGTAAGAATTGGAGGAAGCTTTGAACGTGCCCTGGGTGTTTAGACAATTGAAAAATGATCTGATTTAATGGTAGTGAAATACCGGTACCAGAGAAAATATTTTTTTGTAGTATCCTTCCTGTATTGGTGCTTCTTCTATATCAGGGTAAGCCAACTATAGCTGATGGGCCAAATCTGGCCCATTTCCTGCTTTTACGATAAAGTTTCACTGGAACACAGCAAGGCCCATTTGATAACATACTGTCTTACGCTACAAGAGCAGAGTAGTTGCAACAGAGACCATAAGGCTTTCCAAAGCTAAAACATTTATTTTCTTGCTTTGTGCAGAAAAGTTTTGCTAACCCTAAACAATGCAAATTCAGTATTTCTAAGTATTTTATTTTATCTCAAATTTTATCCTAACTTCTTTCATTAATTAAAAAAAAAACAAAGATTGGAACGTGTGAATTTATGCCTTCCCAATCACAACATTTCTGAAAGGAATGCATTCCCTTTCACTCCATTTCTTCTGCTGTTGGCTGTAGTGACATCTAAGTGGACCCATTGCCTCACTCTCACCAACCATATTCCTTGAGGAGCCAGTCTTTCCCTTCCCACTCCTCATTCACCTTCCTCTTCCCCTCTGTTCAAATTGGCACAACATCAATTCCTTTTCTAGACTATGGTAATGAGCTCCAATACATTCTAACTCCACGCTTCACCTTTTCTATTCCCCTCCCATTAGCAATAGAACAATCTTGCCAGAACGCAACTTGAACATGGCATTCTCTTTATAGAATCCCTTTATTTCTTTTTATCATCTCTAAGAGTAGTTCTTGGCCTTGTTACAATACAACATTAATATGAGAAAAGCTTATCTATGTTTATTTTATCTAGATAAATATTTTATAGATAGATAGAAGATAGATGAGATGAAATAAGATCTATTTTATCTAGAATTGTACATCTGGAACCTAAGGAATTTTTACTAACCAACGTCACCCCAACAAATGTAATACAAAATAAATTTAAAAAGTAAAAACATTAGAAAAAAGTACATGCCAATTATATCTTACTCAAACTCAAAAAACCTATTTTCAAAAAAAAAGAATTCTAGGTTATCCCTCTATTTACCTTAGTTTCTGGGAATCTGACACAGTTCTCATAAGAAAATAAAATGGGATGAAGTTGAAGTTACTTCACTTGTTTTATTCATTAATATGGAGATGCCCGTGGATGAATGGTGCATATGAGAATTCTTCTATGAGAACTGGTGATCTATAGAAGACCCAGAATCTTAGCATGTAATGATTGGACTCAGGACAACTTTCTCCATGGAATCTCCCAACAAACCATCACATGCGTAGTCCTTTTGCCTGTGATGAGGATCGATCTATAGTTTCTCAACAGTCTTTTAGTCCTCATCACTTCTGTACACATGGCATATTGCTTCCTCAGCCTGTGATGCCCTTCCTCCCCTTAGTGCTTGATTTACTCCTACCTATCCTTTAAAACTTGGCTTGGGGAAGCCAGGATGGTTCAGTGGGTTAGGAACTCACTTTGCAGCCCCAGGGACCAAGGATCGATTCCTGGCCCTGACCGTGCGGACCCATATGCTGAACTGGGGAGTTCCCCCAGCTCAGTTCTCACCAGGGCGAGACCCCGACTCATTTCCTGCCCTGTGCAGCCCCACACCCACCTGTGGGATGAAACTGTGTGGAAAAACCAATGATGTGCAACTATGGAGACTGTTCTGGGCCCTCCCCCTTCTCTCTGTCTCTGTATCTCTCTCTCTGTCAAAAACAATAAATAAATCTTAAAAAAAAAAATTTCTAAAACTTGGCTTAAACAATTCCTGCTTAAGGTTAGCCTTTTCTAATCTCTCCAGCCAATGCTATACACACATGGCCTGGCAGAAGTAACACACCCTTTTTTATGAGCTGGTAATCTATCCCCAATTTTTTATTACTGATTTATAAGCCTGCAACTCTGTAACATAACAGCTTTACTGCTCTCATTCCATGGCCATTTTACTTCAGGGAACCTGGAACACAAAAGTTACTAAGGTTACAAAGACAAAATATCCACTTATACTACGTTAAAAAGGGCATTATTTTTGTCGGACCCTGCATATTCTTCCCCGTTCTTCCCAAATACCAGGTTTATATTTTGGTCACAGTGACTGCCAGATGTTTCACTTACAGCCTATGTGCACAATATTCAATTATATTGTCTTCCCTCCAGAGGACCTCACTGTTTGTTAGTTTTCTTCTTTACTTCTACAGTGCCTGGAGCTCTGAGGTATAGAGGGTGCCCAAGAAGTACTTGCTCAATGAATGGATGTCTACCTTACGGTATTTGTACAAATCAGAGAAAATATTGATGGCTACTATGGTAACGTTGCTCCAGCCTCTCCTCACAAGGAGTAAGGCAGGGAAGAACATCACTTACATACCCGAGTTATCATTTGGATGCGATTATCTTTCAAAGCATTAACAGGCACAAGAAACTTAACTCAAATATTAAGTGAATTCTCAAATGATGTGATTTTGGACTTCAGAAGGAGACGCTGGACATTGGGAATATTATGACGTGGCATCATTAAAAAGCATGTTGCTTCTCCTCTGCGTAGTTTACTGTTGTTTCTGGTTTGTTTAGTGACTTTTCTGCACTAGTTTATGAAGTCTGTATTTTTTGTTGCATATGGCCTTTGAGGTTTCAGTAAAGTTAGCTTAGTGGTAAGTTAGTGAATAAAGAGTCACAGAACTTTCCTTAAAAAGTCCTCTCACTCTTTTTCTTGATTAAGCATTTGCTTGCTCGTTATAGACCTTCAGTTCATTTCCAGAGTTCCATTCAAGTTTATTCTGATAGTTACACTCATTTGTTCACTGTTTCTTTGGAGGGATGAGTCTTTGAATTTCTCTACAGGGACAATTTCACTGACCTCTTGAATCTTTAATTTTAAAGAGAATTGTAAATCTTCAAGTATATGTAACTTCTTGGATTGGCCAAGTCATCAAAATAATGTTCTGACAAGCCTGGATTCAAATTCAAATCTTAACTCTTTTATTTAACTTGTTTCATTTTATATATACACACACACACACACACACACACACACACACATATATATATATATTTTTTTTTTAAAGAAAAAAAAAGATTATATTTGGGTAACTACATCCCTAGCATCATTTGCATTAAATTGTACCTTCTACCAACTGGGAAGGCCCTGCCTCTCTTCTGTGTGGATAAAGTGGCAAATTGAGAAAGATCCTTGGAGAATCCCAGAAGGTGATAAGTTCTGAGCAGTTGCCAGATAATAAGAAATGTTTTTCCAGAAAGTCTGGGAGGTTTAACCCATTTCCCCTTTCGGAGAAAAAAAAAAAAAAAAGTACAGCTCACTGCTGTGTTCATTGAATTTTAAATACACATGGTTTTCAACGTGAAAAAATATAAAAACAGTTCTTGCAGTTATTTCTAAGAACTTAAATCCTAACATAACAAAAATGTTTATGATGATCAGTATTTAATAATGCTTTAATGTGTGTGTGTGTGTGTGTGTGTGTGTGTGTGTGTGGTAAATTTCAAAGCATGGAATTTTGGTGGTAAGATTAGGACTATATTTCATGAGTTATCTCAGGGTAAACACTGCAAATGCCACAGACATGTATTCTTGGGGGAAATGACAAATGGGTTAAAATAAAAGATGCCATTTACATCTTCTTAATCCTTCACGTTCCGGCAGCTAAAATTATAATGCTTAAAAAGCATATAACCACTCACAAGCCAGTATTTTGAACATTCAGAGAAAATTTTAAAACCAGAAAGCCTTTGTTTTTTATATGCTTTTTATGCTAACCAACTGATAGTAAAAGTGCCAAACAACCAGTTTATATATAACGATATTATTGTCTTTCCTTTTTTAATTGAATTGACTAGCTCCATGTTTCTCATGAAGTAACAGGGTTTAATGAGATCTAATGACCTAGTGACAAAGAAATAACAGGTTTTCACCTTGGAGTCACTGTCTAAAAAAAGATGGGGGGATTCCATTATAGAAATAGTTTAAGAGATTTATCCTGAGATAATTCAGTTTGACCATGATTTGAGAGTGGGAAGTTGATTTCTGGGTTTTCAATAATGGCACAGGAAATAATTAAACTTGATCAGTAATCAGAATCCTGCAAAACTGGTCATGTTAATGGGGGTTATTTTGCCTTCAAAAGTCTCCCTGAAAACACAGGATAATGTCATTAGTGCTGAATTTGCCCACCTGTAGCAAAATTGTTTCCTTAGGGCAGAGTAAACGTGAATAGAAACCACAGTATGATGAAGAAAAAGTCTGGGATGATTTATGTGTGTGGTCTGGCTTAAAAGTGGGTGGCAGAGGTAAGGGGGAAAAAAAAATGACCTTTCCAGGACTCTTTTATTCTTTTAATTCTATAGAAAGAGCTGTGTTCGTGGAATTGGAGTGATAGAATGCAGGCTGAAGGAAAACATAACAGGGATTATCATTAAAATGTTCTGACAGTGATGGATGAAGAATGTGAGACGCGGTACTATGATTTTTACAGGAATGTATATGTCATATATGTTGACAGTTAGATAGGAGAAAGTAGGATGAAGACAGCTAAAATCTAGGAGTATTTGTGCCAATCCAACAGTTGGACAATAACCAAATAAGTAAACCTTATTCATTTTATATAACAAATGTTCACTTAGTGCTTACTATATACCTGACTCTCTTGAAGTGGTTTACAAATATCAACTCATTTAATCTTCATAATTATTCTACGTAGAAGGTTCTATTGTCACTGACATTTTATGAAGGCCCAGAAAGATTAATTAACTTGTAGAGGAGCACACAGCTGGTAAGCAGCGAGGCCAGAATTCAAAGCAAGGCAATCTGGCTCCTGCTCTTAGCCTCATCTCCAGAGAGAAAAGGCGTGAAATATCCTGGGAATACACAACAAAAAGTGGTGCACAGCGTTGAAATTAATGAAATGAGCATCAGCTTCATAAATGGAGCACTAGGGCGTTCGCTGCAGACCCCCTGCTCACTTCCTGCACTTGCCATTCACCACTGATTTTACTCCCGGGGAAAGAAAATGAAGGAAAAGAGGAAAGAAAAGCAATAGCAAAGGGATCCAGATGATTCTAGTGAGATTTTTCTTGATTGTCATATTGTTTATTAGTGCAGTGTCTCTACTATTATAATAATGTTGAAATGAGAGTTGCTTTAAACAATTTTTATTTCCACAAAGGAATGCTTCTTTCTTTTCTTTTTTTCTCCTTTCTTCTTTCCTTCCTTCCTTCCTTCTTTCCTCCCTTCCTCCCTCCCTCCCTCCCTTCCTTCCTTCCTTTCTTTTTCCTTCCTTCCTTCCTTTTTCTTTCTTTCTTCTTTTGTTTTTGAGAAGCTATCTGTGACTACCCTTAAACCATTTTCCCACAAGATCCAGAAAAAAGAGAGATGTTTACCCTTTAGCTGAGTCCATATATAATTAAAATATTTCATGGCTCTCTTAACTACCTATTCACAGGGCTGCAGCATTCTCTGTTACGTAGAACAAGTACAACATCCTTCAGAGTCCGATGAAACTGAGTATTTTCTGTTAGCATGTGATACAGAAACCTACATGGTTTCATTGACTTTTTCTCGGCCATCATTTTTGTCAACAACTCAGACACTCCTCTTTCCTGTCCTGTTGTAGCTTTTCTGACATTTTGTACATGAGTTTTGGAAAACGGAACTAATTTAACATATTGTTGACTCCACTGTAGGGCAACAATATTTAACATATGGTTACCCCACCACCACCACGAACCCCCGGCAAAATATAGGCTCCTAATGTCTCAGGTGGGGTTCCCATTTTTGGAAGTCAGTAGCGTCAGCTAGCCTTGTTCTCAGCAATGCTGAGGGTGCAAATGGATCTCATTCCCTGTCCTTGTAGATACTTCAGCTCTCAGGGCAGCAGCCTGTTGTACTCAGCATAGAGCAGAGTCACTTACATGTGTGGTGAAACAGACAGCAAGCTGTGCAACACCAAGTCTCAGCTCCTATTGCAAAATGATTTCTCAAGGACGGCGCAAGACAAGTGTCTTGTAAAGGAAGCTGACTGTGCTGTCAGCTTTATTAGGAAGCATGTACCAGTGAAAA
>PVKE010047655.1:0-11851 GCA_004027555.1 Craseonycteris thonglongyai | reverse complement strand
TGAAACTCAACGTGGTCACCGAGGATAAATAATATTGATTGATAATAATACTGTTAATACAAAAGAAAAGAAGCTACCGTATGACACTACCAAATATTCAAGCTAACTGACTGCGTTCCTCGATGAGTCGAGTCGTAACTGTTGCGTTCACGCGTTGCGTCCGGTGACAAGTGTAACACATAAGTCAAAATGTATTGTCTGGGTGAGCGGAGATCACAGTGTCAGGCTGTCAGAATTCTAGGAATTTATGACCTTGGCAAATTCCCAGAATGCATTAAACTATTGCTAGAAAGTTTTGTCTTCTACAATCGCTTCAAAGTCCATGGGACACGGAATTCCACCCCAGACATTGCGAGCGATTCACGATCGACCAAAATTGGCCTCGGGATCGACGGGTCAACCGCGATCGACGGGTCAACCGCGATCAACTTATTGGCCACCCCTGGACTAGATGACCTGGAGTCTTTCTCAACTTTGAAATTAAATTAATATGGTGTTGTCAAAGGAGAGTGAAGAGGGACTTTCCTTTCTTTAAATTTCCTATTCCTCACCATCCTTGGTCTCACATGAATTATGTTCTTTAGCAGAATATCAGGATTGGTGGCTTTTTTTTTGTTGTTGTTGGGGGTGGGGGATAGTGGGGCGGGTAGAAAAAGATACTCAGGAAGGTTCCCAGAAACCAAATTGAAGATTGCAGAAAGCAAGACTGCATCCTCTTCTCAAAACAAACAGTCCCACCTTAGCAAAATGTGAAAACCAGAGGAACTAAAAGGACTGAAATATTAGAGAATTTAAAAATGTAATTCATCACATCAATAAGCTGAAGATGATGAGTAGAAAGATCTGAACAATTATTGGTGAGTCATGATTCTTTAATATGTGGGGATAAAAATAGCTGATGCTGAAGATAACAGTGTAAGAGAAAGCAACCTACATCACACCATATTTTTATACCTACATCACACCATATTTTTATACCTACATCACACCATATTTTTATACTGAATTTAAAGAAGACATATGGAGGTTTGTTAGTTAAATAAAAACAGTATTCAAAAATGAAATTTCAGATGATATTTCTAGACTTTTATTAAAGTATCATCAGTACCAAATACATATCTAGCATTTTGTACTATGAAGTGAATTGTTCCCACAAATATTCACTTTCTCTGATTTTTATTTAAAACTCTAATCAAATATTACTATACTCCTCAGATTCTTACAATTATAATAATAAGAATCTCCTAGCGTTTTCACCATAGACAGAATCCAATATAGGTCTGCTCTGAACCACCATCTAAGAATAGCAGAACATATATTATTATACCAAGTTCTCATGGCTTTTTGCCCTGTTATTGGAATATAAGAGTAAAGAAAGGAAATACTCTTTTCACATGAGTGCCCTTTGAAACAAGGACTGTTGCTCCATGGAGTTTTTCCTAGTATGTGAAAAGATTAAATAAAGAAAAGAATGTTCTCATACATTCCATATTGACACAACAATAGAACTAAAAATAATTCTGCCCTGTCAGGGTATTTTGGTGTCTCCAGCCTTTGATTCAGTTTGAACCTAGCCTGGATGCAAAGAGATTTCAAGCTCCTCTTTGAAGAGAAGAAAATCAGTCGCATCATTGGTTCTGGGTAATCTGGATAATTTTGGATGAGATCAAAGTATTCAATTGGATCTAGGATTATGATATAGGATTATGCAGCCAATATTTTGGTTGAAAGTAATAGCTTTTAAGTGAATTGTATACACTTCCTTTTTATATTTCAGAAAAACTCTAGGTCATGCAGTATAAGAGCTACCTAGCTGCAGAGTAAAATTCCCATTATGACATCATTTTCCCTTCATTTTCCTCAAGAAAAAAAAGAAAAAATGAAGATACAAAGCTGTAATGACATTTGTAAATTAACTGGGGCGGGGGGGATGATAAAAACTGTGCTTTGTCCTCAATTAGCTAAATAATTCAAAATAATGATTCACTTTCACCTAAAGAAGTGGAGCTAATTAGAGCCTAAACTCGGTTTAACTTCAATTATCTAGATAATCTACTTGTGTGTTTATTTAGTCTGAAATCAGACGCTTAAAAATGAATCAACACTCAAGTAAAACCTAAATGACTGAAATCTCACTTCCAGAAGACTGGCTTTGAAATGACTTCTTTGGGTGGCCTTTTTGTCAACACACTTAATAAACCTTGCCCTTGTTTATTTTAGATTTTCACTTCAAAATTTAGGAACATTAGTAAATTCAAAAGAACCTCTCTAACCTGCCTGTCACGATTTAACTTCCGTGATCAATTTCATGCTCGTGCACATGCAAACACTCGCACTCTATGCCCATCCTTCTGCTCACCTTTGGTCTCCTTCTCAGATATGTACTGACAACAATCTGCTCTGTGTAGGGCTATGAGTCCCAACTTTGTGCATTAGAATTACCTGGGGATCGAGTGCTCTGACTACCCTGAACACCGATCAAATCAAAGTCTCTATGATTGGGACCCAGGCAGGTATTATGTTTGTAAAAATCCTGAGGTGGCTCCAGTACACAGTCAAGGTTGAAAGCCACTGTTTTAGGAGTTGGAAATTTTTCCTACAAAATAGCATTAAAAGAGGCAGGTCATAAGCAATCAATTTATCTTTCTCATCCTCCCATCCAGTGTGTCCCCTTGGTTGGTTTATCCTCTACTGTGCTTAAATGAATTCAATCACTCTGGGTATAGAAAAGCTGAGAAAGAGAAAAGGTTCCATATTGTTTTAATTTGTTATTCAATTATTCAACTAATAAATGTCTGGGTATCTACTACCTATGTCCTGGCCTTACAAGAATTTATTAAAGCATAAGCCTTTCCCTGAGAGATCTCACCATGTCATACGGAAGATGGTCAGTAGCAAAACTAATGATAGTACTGGGTGTAAGTGCCGAAACAGGTATAGAGGGGGCATTAAAAAAACGATTTTTCTTGTAGGCATGAGGGACAACTTTACAGAGAAACTGAATTTGGGTTGTCAGGAAAGTGGAGTAGGCACTCTACGTAAATGGAGAGGGAAGTGGAGTGGTATTCCAGGCAGAGAGAAACCCTGAGTGAGGACATGAAAGCAGGAACAAGCCTGGTGAGTTTCAGGCGCCTTAACTATTATAGTTTGGTATGGTTGCAGGGCAGTGGTAGCGGTAAGTGCGCATGCCCATGTGTGTGTTGGGAAGCAAGGGTGGAAAATGTGGTATGTGAGTATGGAGAAGGCAGAAAAAAGAGTACGTCATGCATCTATGAAAAATTAGGCCTAGAATTGGCCCAGGAGTTTACTATGTAAGTTTATTATGTTTTACAAACTCTGATGACCTTTAAGAAATGCAGTTCTTGTTGAATATCTATCATTCTGGTGTATTTGGAATACATTTCATTTTTAAACCATGGTGTGTGTGTGAGAGAGAGAGAGAAAGAAAGAAAGGAAAAAGAAAGGAGGGAGGGAAGGAAGGAAGGAAGAAAGAAAGAAAAAAATTATTCCACTAATATGGTAAACAAAGATAAGAAATACTTGACAATTAAAAATCAGGTGATTCCAATTTTAAATTTGCAATTGTGGGGGAAGCCGGGATGGCTCAAGGGGTTAAGCATTAGCTTTGCAGCCCCGGGGACTGAGGATTGAATCCTGGCCCCGGCCCACATGGACCCATATGCTGACCTGGGGTATGGCTTCCTATGTGGGAGGCCCCCAGTTTGGTTCTTGCCCCCACTTTCACCCCCTGGCTCGAGGGGGCGTGCCTCCCATGCAGGAATCCCCTGGCACTGTGCTGGTCCTGCTCGGCCCCCACCAACTTGTGTGGAATGACACCATGTCAAAAACTGATGATGCACATACAACTATGGAGACTGCTCTGGGCCCTCCCCCTTGTCTCTGTCTCTCTCTTTCTCTGTCAAAAACAATAAAATAAATCTTTTTTAAATATTTGCAATTGGATTAGAAGTTAGAAAGTGAGATAGAAAACTGAAATTTTGACCAACCAATGTCACCCCAATAATTTTTTTTTTTTTTTTTTAAAGAAAATCAAGCCCTTTTGACTCTGGATATTGAGTTCACCAATTGTGGTCTCAGATCAAAAGTTATTGTCTTAAGTCATAGAACACATACTGAGAAGACATGGATAACACATTTGTAGTGTTCTCCTCAACATAAAAGATATATATGTATAGGCAGCTAAACTATTTTGAATGATCTGTATTTGCTACAATTGATCTCCCTTCACTCATAATCTTCTATTAGATAACCCTTATCACTTTCCTTGTGTATAAAGCCCATTCTTCACAAATACCAGTTCTTCTAGCAAACTTCCTCAATCCCTGTCTTTGTCACACATCTAGGTTGGAATCTCTCCCAGTTGTCTACCAAAATCCATTTATCTGTACCTCTTTTTGCCTCTTACAAGAGTTATATCTGAGTACACAAGTATTTGATTCCTTTTTTAAAACAGGGTATTTTCTTTTAAAAAAATATTATTAAGTCCTTGGTACCAGTCATATATATCATCTCATTTAATTCCAACAATGGCTGGTACCGTAACTTAGAAACTATAATCCAAATATTCAGATGAGGAAATCGAAGCTCAAAAATTTAAATGACTTCTCCAAGATTATACAAGTAGCAAGTATACTAAGTGTCTGAGTCAAATTCAGAGACAGGCAGTCTTATCCGAGCTAGAGTAATCTGTTCATTACTCTCATTGAAAGAAAGAGTCCAGCACAAAGTTGTATAGAGAGGAAGTATGCAATAAATAGCTTCTATTTTCTTTTTGCTATATGTAGATGAATGAATGTCTAAATACATATAAATGTACCCACATTCATATTATGTAAATTTAAGCAGATGAATAGACAATTCCCAATTTACAAACTCAACATGTCCCAAATATGACTGTTCACCATTTACTTGAGATGCAAAATAATTTTCAACAAAAATAATGTTATATAAACAAGGTAAGACATTACATGAACCTAGGCCTGCTAAATGCACAAAGTATCACAATGCAAGTAGCTAACATATATATGATTTTTTTATTTTTTAAGTATATTCCTAGTTTTGTTTTCTCCTGAGCCAAGAGCTGAGATTTCTCATCATTCCCTGATCTCCTCAGTTTTTGAGGACGAGAAACTTTTTAGATGATCATATGTTCCAGATATATTGCAGACCGTAAATACATTCTGACAAAGGTCATAAATACATGTCACACAATGCATGTGATACAGATACCCATCTTGTAAGCTCCTAGAGGAGGGTACAGATTCTTATTATGTTCACTAATATGCCCCAAATCCCTAGAACAATACCTAGCATAAATAGACATTTAATATTAATAGTTTTAAATTTTAAAATATATACTTTATGGACCTTGTTAGCAGCACTCTCCTTTTTCACATCATTTCCAAACAAACCCTTAAAAACTGAAAGGTTTATCTTTCTGGCTCTGACTAGCATTAGAACACAGAAAGCAATATACGTTTGTCCCAACAGTACTTAGATCAACTCATGGCCACACACAATCTTGGAATCCACAGTTTAGGGAATAATGGACAGGAGACAAAGATGTAAAAGTATCAATTAATATGGTTATAAAAATAGAAAATTGAATCCAGAAGACATTTTTTAATGAGATTATTTGGTGTAGCTGAGAACTAATTTTATGTGTGTGTGTGTGTGTGTGTGTGTGTGTGTGTGTGTATTATATAATTTATATTAAACCTATGAGTCGTCTTTGCACAGTGGTGCCAGATGAGAATGAAAAAGGTTGGTTTCAGTAGAATAAAAAGATGGGTTTGCGGGTAGAAAGTGTGCTCTTACAAAGATTTAGGTTACCAAGGCACGTTGTAGAATTTTAAGAATAGTAGAAATGCTCTTTTTTGAATTATTTACATACTCTATATATTAGAGGCAGGGGCTAAAGGAGGTGATCTCTCACGTTATTCACCAGCCCATGAAGTTAGGAATAGAGCCAAGTTTTAATGAAATCTCCTACAGCTTTGTTCTTCTTTCTCCAGGATTCATATGTTAAATAAGTAAAAACCTACAAGTATGTGGTATCTTATCAGTATAGAGATCTGAAATAATTTCTCCAGGGAACAAATAGCATTTGACTGCGTTCCTGGGGCAACAGGAAGTAAATACACATAAAAATAGTTGCCAGATTGAAAAGCTATTCCCCCAATCATTTGTAAATTCCAAGCACTACTTGTGATGAGAATGTTCTTGCAATTCTCTAAAATGATGTATTATTTACCTACCAGGGAGGAAAAAAATGAATTGGACATGAAAATAGACTCCCAATTTAAAAATTCCAACTTATTCTTAGTTTTGCATTTCATCATTTGTCATTCTATAGTTGTAAAAAAATTAGTATGAAATACAACAATGTCAACAAGACAGACTTGTAGCATGCTTCTGTTCCAAAAGTTGTCTGTAACAGAGTTTGAAACTTGGGGAAATGCACAGTTAAAAAAAGAAAAAAAAATTTTTTTTAACTGTCTTTTGGATTAAAATAAATTCAGGAAAACTAGCACAATTAAAAAAAAAAGTACTGGATTTGGCGTCTAAAGTCTTGTGTTCAAATTGTGGTTCCATAACACACAAGCAGTGTGACTTTGGCTAAGTCATGACCTCTCAAAATTTAATTTAATTTGTCTTCAAAATGAAAGTAAAACCAAATAGAATAAAAAATTATTGCAATAATTTTAAATTGGTGTCTAAGTACACCTGGCAATGAGGATGCTCAATGGTTTTTTGATTGCTGTTACCAATTAGTTATTTTCTTAGTTTGTTTGAAATACTACAACCTTCTTTAATAACACAAACAGAGAAAAGAGATAAGCACTCTGCAGAGATCTTGTGAAAGTTTATAGAGATAGGGCTGGGAAAGGGGTCAGTTTACCAGTCACAGTACATACGAGGGCTGTCCGGAAAAAATCTAGTCATGGTCAGTATAATGAGAATGATTACATGGCTGGATACTTCCTGGGCAGCCCTGTATGTACAAGTTTATGAGTCCCAGGTTCCATGTGTCTATCTGATGCCCTCCTGACCCATCACCCTTCCATATGATCCAAGGCAGTTTGGAGTCCAGAGAGGATCATCTGGCTGCTTCCACCCCAAGAACCAATTCTGAACCAATTACAACCTAGGTGGCCCCAAGTTTCTTAGTCCTCTGGCATAACTCTTTAATATCCAAGTAAAGTGACTCAAGCCCCCTTTCCTAGTACTGTGAAATTCTGGTGTCCTTATTAATATGTCTTAGAATCAAAAGCATGAGATGAGGGAGGGATACGTGCTTTTCATTGCTGCTCACTCAGAATTTCTGCTCCCATCTCAATGTCCCATGCTCTGCTCCACATCTCCATTCTTAAAGCTGTTCTTCCCTCTCTAGGAACACTGTCCCTGCTCTTTCACTGCCCTTAAAGAACCTCGCAAAGCTGTTTTGCATAACAGACTTGACCAAAAGTTTGGGCATAATATGAATAATTACAGCACAGAGCTAAAAACATCTGTCTATTGAATTTCAGATGTCACTTTTCCAAGAAATTTATTTGTCTCTCCTCAGTTCATAAAAATTTCTCACTGACTATGAAAAATTGGGTTCTAGTCTGTAGCCAGGTTGCTGGAACTCCTTCCCAAATCTCCTTTTATCTCTCCCAGAGATAATAGCAAAGAAACCCTAAATTCCTGCCATATTAGAACAATTGATTCTCTATTTCATGCTCTCCCATCTAGATTGACATGAGGGCCTTTGGCCTACTTTTCATAGCCAGTAGAGCCATTAAGGTATTTACTTTAGAAAAAATAAAAAAAAAATCTCCCTAAGGGGAATTCCCCTGGAACAAACAACTCAAACAGGAACAAGCTGAAAAAGAAAAAAGAAAAAAAAAAAAATCTCCCTACTTCATACCATTTAAGGTAATAGTGTGCTATTATCAGATTTAGGTAGAAGGGATACAATCAGGCATATCTACCAAGGAAAAAACATCATTGGAAGGAAGAAGTAGAAAGGTCATAGGTAAATGTTTTCTTTAGCTTATGTTTTTCAAAGAAAAGATGATATTCTTCGAATATTCTCTGAGGTTTCTTATCACCTCCATGTTTTCCAACCCAGTTTAGGTGATAAAGAGTTTACAACATAAGCCCAATCTAGGTAGACTAGAGTGCTAGTCTATTTAGAAAATGGAAGAAGCCATCAAGTGTCCCCATATAATCCTGTCCTGCTTTGCTGTGCAGCTTCTGAAAGAGCCAGGTGAGCAGACTCAGAATCCTTTGGCTCAAGACCCTCCATGTCTAGAAGCCAAAATGGAGAGAGCAAAAGTGGTTAATAAGGAAAGCTGTGGAGAACTCAATTTTCTACCCCATCAGGAGTCCTTGTATCCTAAAAAGGAAGCTTCTACTCAAGTACAGGAGTTCCCAGTAAAGTTGCCTTCATGAAATATACCAAAACCTTGCAAAATGTTTCCTGAGATCTGATCAGTCTCTTAGCCCTGGAAATCTGGCCACTTCTTTTCATAACCACCATCACCTTCCTAGTTCCAGTTTTTATGACCTTTCTCCTGGAGTTCTGCAATCATCATTTATCTAATGTAACCATATCCAAACTGGCCTCCCTTCTATCTTTCTAAACAATAGCCTGTGTGATCTTTCCAATCTCAACTGTGATTATGTCAGCCCTACTCCCACTCCCATGCTAAAATCTATTGCCCCAAAAGGTCATTGACTTAGTATAACCATTAAGATAAAGACAAGTCACAGAACATGGCATACAAGTCCATGATAGTCTAACCTTCATCTACCTCTCAAGCCTCATGCCACTATGCTCCCTTGTGGTGTATTAGGACTACAGAGGCCCTTGTTCGGTGCCTTTATTTCACAATGCTTCAGCCTGCCATAAGTCCCTCTGCTAAGAACACTTTTCCCTCTGTCTTTCCCTTATTAACTTCTACTCTTCCTTTAGATGTCCACTCATATATCACTTTCTCAGGGTAGCCTTCCCTATTCTTCTTAAAGGAACAAACACTGCTGACATCAGTTGTGATTTTACCTTTGTTTGATAAAAATCTGACCCTGCCAGAAGACTGTAAGCCTCGTGAAGATGAGATTTTTTAACAATGTATGAACTTTTTACCAATGTATTGCTTTGTTGAGTGAGTGAATGAAGGAATGAACATCAGCTCCTTAACCAGAACAGTTTTATCTATATCTGAGACATTAAAAAAACTTCTCAATGAATAGGACCACTTTTCAAATAGCCTTGTTTTAAAGCTCTATTATAATTAAGAAGTGCTGTTAATACAAAGATTTGCTAATTAGGTTTATTACTACTGCCATCGCCATAACTGGCTTATTGTCAATACCACTGCCTTCATAACTCAGTATTTTATAACTATTATTATATTCATTAATTATATTTTACATTTTTATTATTTATAAAATGTATTATGTGAAAGCCAAATCCCACTGAAAACAGAATATACTAAAACTCCAGAAGTACCACACTGTGGCTAGGGGGTCATTTTAGAACTGAGCGTTACCTATGGATCTACTTTATTAGTATTTCTAGGAGGTACATGCCATTTGGAAAATTAAGGCCTTGAGAAAGATCAAAGTACCATTCACAGCCACTTAAGAAGTAACCTTTTCTAATGATAAACTCATCACATTAGACTTGAATGGGACCTTAGAGGTCATTTACCCACATTCCTTATTTCATAAACAATAAAGCTAAGCCTCGACTTCCCAAGATCATAGCCAAGGCAAGCTATGGACTATTTTTATCCAGGTCCTCTAAAGCTCCCATATATTAAATCAACTTCAAACTTATTAAAACCAAGAGTCCTAACTATTCGGATCCCACCATCATAGAGCCACCCTGAATGTGAATAGTTTTCCAGGTTATAAGTTTGGAATTTCATATAAGAGGACACTCATTTGTATTTGTTACTGAATTCCAGTCTACCCTTAGAAACTAATTCTGCTATGGAATTTTATGCACGAAGAAAAATATACTTCAAAATCATTTATATAAGTCACTTTCTCAAAAAAATCTTCCACCTTAAATCAGAATGCTCTGCCATTACAACGTGACCCCAAGGTCAGCTGCACACCCCCGCCACGTTCAGTTTCTGTATCTGCTGTTTTTCTCTACATCCAGATGCAGAACTCAGTGCCTATTTGATTTCACCCAGAAGAATGCATGTACTCTGATGTTAATGAGCAACACAGCCTTTGTGGAAGGTACTAGGGGACTAAGGAGGTAATGTCAGCAAACTCACTAATGTCAGCAAACAAACAAATTAAAAACCTTATCAGAATTTTCTATTCCTTCCAAGTACCTCCATAGCCAAGGTGCATCAGGGTTTTTTCTTTTTCTTTCCTTTTTTTTTTTTTTTTTTCTTTTCCCTTTCTATGGTGTAGAACCTCACATCTCTCCTTCATTCCAAAAGTCCTCCTTCCTCAGGAATGTCTTTCCCACTCATCCATCCTCTTTTCTTTTCAAAGCAATGTATCTGTGTCCTCTCTACCATCTTTAAGCTTTATATCTCACTCTCAAGGAATTCTCTATCTCTTTTTTTCCCCAAACACATACCTAATTCTCCCCTGGAGGAATTTGAGCAACTGAAATTTTCCCCATGCTATTGGGGGTGGGGGGGAACAACTCTCTCCTAAAGTGAGCTGAACAGATTGCTCTCATGACATGCTGCTGTCATAAGAAGTTTTTTATGGAAATTTTGTTTTTAATGAATATTTGAAAAAGTTAAAAATTCCTCAGAGGAGGATAAGAAATAAAATAACTCTCTATTTTTTATTTTTTATTTTTTTTCCTCCCAGGCCTTCAAATTCCTAGTGGTCCTTAGGAAAAAATTCATCAGACCCCATAACTAAAATACGAAAAAAGAAGAAACCTTAGTCTTAAATGATCTTAAGAGTTGAAAGTATAGACACACAGTATATGGAATACAGAAGTTGATTCTCTTCTCATTCCTTTAACATACTTTTCTCTTAATAAAATTATAATGAAATGATTACCAATGATCTAATACCTCTCTTAGTAAACTGCACAAACACAAGCCTTTGTACCATAACTAGGTGGCTACTGATGACCAAACTCTCACTAGTGATATCAGTCCATCCAGAAATTTCTCAATAAAACTTCAAAGAAAAACTATCTTGCAAGCCAACAATACATTGGCAACCTTTGCAGTCCAAGAATCTGTTCTCACAAATTCTAGTAGGATAAGAATAGGAAATAAAATAGGTAATATCTACAAACTGTAAGAAAAAACTGTCATGGTGGTTGTTGTTTTAGTCCTCCTCTGAGAATTTCTTAAATTATGAAAAGTTTTTCCAAAAACATAGATACTTGGGGAACTCCTTTTACAAGGTATAAACATTCACATCAGTATTACTATTTTCAAAAGTAGGGCTAGGCCTTAAGTTGGAAAAATAAGGGGAAAATTAGTTTAGATGAGTAAAATTCAAGTCCTACTTCATGCCACTTACTTTTTTCAAAATATTTTCAAGTATAATATTAGATTGTAAGTGCAAATGAACACATATTAATATATATACGAGGGTAAAATTAAGACTTGTTCATAGTTTACCATCTTGTAGAATTGAATTTTACATTGGACTATATATATACATGTGGACAAATTTTTTTAAGATTATTGAGATTTCAAGATATACAATCTTTTGTATGCTTCTGCTAATATTATTTTGATTATGACATTTTAGACATAAATATTTTTTCTTATTTTTCTATTTAGAATAATATTTTGAAAACTATTTTTCCATGTATTTTTAAACTTATCTTTCCTTATTT
>PVKE010047654.1:0-11852 GCA_004027555.1 Craseonycteris thonglongyai | reverse complement strand
CTGCATTTTAAATTATGAGGCTTAAAATGTGCTTAAATAACTCAGTAAACGTTGCATTTTTTATGATGAGGTAAGTCACCCAAGCTTTTCAATACCTTTAATTCAATCCAGTGATTTATTTTCTCCTGAGTTCTCACAGTTGGATAATTTAAAAATAACTCTGAGATTAAATTGAAGTCCATACAAAGTTGGAAGCCATGCATCAGTCTGTATGTATAGATGGTATTGAATGAAATTAGTCTCCTCCACAAATAAAAATCTTTCAATATAATATAATTTTTTAAACACTTAAAAAGCTATTTGATTGCTTTCATTACTTCCATATGGAAGCAGTGACAAAATTTTATTTTGAAGATTGAATTGAATATGAAGTAGTTATACTGTCCAACTAGAAGGAGCAATGGAGAATCATTAAAAGAGGTTATTGACAAATGAGCCTTAATGAAGAATCATTGAATTTCAAAGTTGCTAGAGACATTAGCAATTAATTACTCAGCATCATCCTCAGAATTTTAGATGAAGAACCTCTGGCACACTGCTTAAATTCAATGCCTGTTCCACAAACCCTATCTATGCTCGTCAAGCTTCCTTCTGCCCTCGCTCCCACAAAATTGCCTTGACTCATATTTCACAAATAAGTGAGAAATTACAGGTCCCAAGCAGTCCTGCTATTTACAAACCCATGCCATTCTCTGCGTCTCCTGTTTCAGATGGTGACCCTCTTATCTCAGTAACTTCTATTAAACCAATCCCTGTAGGTCCCTGCTTCATCTCCTGCGTATCCATTCCATTTTTTCCTCTCTTGGCTTTTATCCTCAGTTCATATACATGATCATGTTTCTCCCACATTTATTGAGAATGTACATTCTCTCTCATATACATGATCATGTTTCTCCCACATTTATTGAGAATGTACTCTCTCTCTCTCATATACATGATCATGTTTCTCCCACATTTATTGAGAATGTACTCTCTCTCTCTCATATACATGATCATGTTTCTCCCACATTTATTGAGAATGTACATTCTCTCTCTCTCTCTGAATTTCCAAGCACAATGACCTTCTACATTCATGCTTTGAGATATTTTGTAGTCCATAGCAATAAATACAATATAAAATTGATGACATGATGCAAACATCTGAAGGTGTCAAACATTTGCAGAAATGGCACCAGAAGCATGAAGCTGAAAAAAATCCACACGTTGTACATCTTACATCTACACCATGTTATATGTCAGTTACATCCAATAAATAAATTTTAGGAAACATGAAACTGAAGTGCAGAACTGATAGAATCTGAGTCTGGAAGGTGGAGGCCACCAAGAGTTCAACTCCAGTTGTTCATGGGCTCATGAGAGCAATACGTCCTTATCTTTAAAAAAATCCTACTTCCCAAATACTGGTGAATGGTGCAGATTCATTAGCTCCCAAATACACGGACTGTCTGGAAAAATTCCAGCCATTATCAATATACCAAAAATGGTGTACTTAGGGTCCACCTGGATAGTCCAGGTAGACCTCATCTCAAGATCCTTAACTATTACACCTGCAAAGATGCTTTTCCCAATGAAGTCACATTCACAGGCTATGGCGGTTAGGGCATGGGCATATCACTTTGAAGGCCACCATTCAACCCAGCATGCTATTGTTTTTAAATATTCTGAGACACAGGGGGCATAATTCCTTTGATTCAATCATGAGTGAGCAAAATGGGAATCAACAATACTAGATATCATTTTTCCTAGGTATTGCTATACATTTGACTTATCTCTAACTTCTTTTCAGCCCTATTTACAGTTTTAAGTGTTGGCAATGAAGATTATCAAACTCAAACTTTAGTAAGTTGCTTTTCAACCAATCTATTTTTTTTAAGCTGTCAATATTAGAGCGATCTGAACAGCAGATTAGGGCAGCTTCTGGTTTGGAGGAACTGCTCCGTATCACACACTTCGAGGACTGGAAGCTGTGGCGATGCAGACTGAAGCTGAAAAGTTTGACTAGCACAGACTCGCGCTCAGCGTCCCATCGATCCACTAGGTTTGCGGCAACTTCCTATGACATTGAAATACTAAAAGGTAGGTATGTGTGTGCGGAGGCCAATTCTTGCTCTTTCTTGGACACTAACAAATGCACCAATCTCTTCCAAAAGTTTGAGCAGGGCAGGCATGTGTCAGGGAGAAGAATTTGGTGTTGGGGGAGAGGCTTGATTTCATTGATTTCAGAGCTTTGATGTTAGTTGAAAATCCTGGTTTTGTATGTGTACTCCAAAGAGAAATATATTCAATATGATTTTGAGACCAAAAGCCACATAAAAGAACACTTTAAAATATAGAAATATGGGAAAGCTGGGATGGCTCAGCGGATAAAGCGCTCGCTTTGAAGCCCCGAGGACCGAAGATCGAATCCCGGTACCGGCCCATACGGACCCATATGCTGAGCTGGGGAGTGCCCCCAGTTCAGTTCTTGCCGGGACTTATGTGGGAGGCTCCCGGCCCAGTTCCTGCCCTGCGCAGCCCTGTGCCCACCTGTGGAGTGAAACTATATGGAAAACCAATGTCAACTATGGAGACTGTTCTGGGCCCTCCCCCTTCTCTCTGTCTCTGTTTCTCTCTGTCAAAAATCAATAAAATAAATCTTTAAAAAAATATATAGAAATATATTTAACTCAGAGATATGAGGTAAAACAAATCCAGAAAGATGGTCTCTTTCTTCTTTTTTTAAGACTTATTTTATTGTTTTGAGAGAAGGTGATGGGGGTGGTGGGGAGGGCCTAGAGCAGTCTCCATAGTTGTACATCATTAGTTGTGGCATGGTTTCATTCCATACAGGTGGATACGAGGCTGCGCAGGGCAGGAACCAAACCGGGGACCTCCTTCATGGGACAGGAGAACCTTCACGGCTGAGCCATCACAGTGGTTATCAGCTGCTCTGCAGTTCAGCATATGAGGTTGCTCAGGCTGGGCCAGGACTTCGTCCCCGGTCCTCACGGTTGCAAGGCTAGCTAGCGCTCATCCTGCTGAGCTATTCTGGCATCACAAAAGATGGTGCTTCATAGAACAAAATCATTTAGTTTACTTAAAAAATGAAACAACCTAGGTATTCATCAACAAGGAGCATTCTGCTGTCACACAGACATGCATAAAAACTAGTAAATTAGCTACAACTTCTTAAATTCATATTTTGTGTGGGTTTTTTTTAGCAAAAAGGAAAAGTAGAAGTTGGAAGCTGAGTTGTATTAATAACAATGCACATTGGCATTAGTAGGGTAATTATGGAGGAGGAAAATTCTCTAGACACAAGAATCCAAACTCCAGGCTAGAAAATAACAATTTGAAATGGAGGGAATGATTGTTCCCTTATAAGGCATGGCAGTTCTTTATAGGAAAACCATTGTCTGTATGTGCTGTATGTACTCATCATTTTGTAATGAATGAAATGCTTGCCAAAGAAATTTGTGTGGCCTCTGATTAGGCATTTAACTTTTTTGATGACATGTAAAATCAACACATGATGCCACTGTGGCATTGGTGATCTAGCATGGAATCATGGCCTAGAGCCCACTTCAGTCAGAGGTGTCAAGGTCTAGTTGTATTTCTGTGGTGAATTAGCAGGAACTTCATGAAAGCAAAGGAGTTAAATCTCACCTGAGATCTATGGCCTCTGGAGGCCTGAGGTAAGTCTGGAGATGCTCTGTGAAGATGGAGGTAGGCAAGGTAATTGCCATAAAACCAAGACTAGGTGATTTTAAAAAGTCAGTGACATTGACATTTTTGAAGGAGGAAACCATAAAAAAGTACAAATGTTTTTTTAAAACCGCTAAAATGTTTCATTGCATGAGGGATCATCTGAAGTTTTTTGCTAAGTTAGAAGTAGCAAATAATCAAATGGGTGTGTTACATTAGTTGTGATTTGTCATCAGCTCTCCCTCGTGGACTCGAGGGTAATCTTGGAGGAGAGCGAATCCTGCTGGGTGGTGGTCAAGAACAGTAGAGTTATGAAGCCTTTACTCTGTGGTATTGGTCATAGTTCCACAAATTTTGATGAAAATATTACCACTCCAACTTTCAAAATTTAGCTTTATTTTTTTCAAAAGCAAATGAGGGAATGCCTGGATAGCTCAACAAGTTGAGCGTTTGCCTTGCAACCTCGAGGTCTGGGGATCGAATCCCAGCCCCGGCCCATGCAAACCTATTTGCTGAACTGGGGCGTGCCTCCCATGCGGGAGGCCCCCAGTTCAGTTCCTGTCCTGTGCAGCCCCACACCCACCTGTGTGGAATGAAACTGTTGAAGCTAATGATCCACATCTATGGAGACAGCTCTGGGCCCTCCCTCTTCTCTCTGTGTCCTCTTTCTCTCAAACAGTAAAATCAATCTTTTTTTAAAGCAAACAGAAAGCAACATTTAAGTAGAACTTTAAACAGGACTCTTTTTATAAGTTGATTACAAGCTTTTTTCAGGATTCATGATTAATAATTGGGAAATAAATAATGCCCATATTAACACCCCACTGAGTAATTTATCTTTCATGTTTATAGCCTTCAGGCTCTTTATATAAACATTCAAAATCCGAAATTTGAAAAGGTTTCTTAGGATAGAAGATTTTGTTATTAAAAAAACAATTTAGGCAAATTGTAAAGAGTGCAATGTTTCTGAGCCAGCCAAACATTTTGTATTTTGTTTTCAGTGACTGAAGAAGCAACATATGAGGACAGTTGAGATTAAGGGGGAAAGGATATGGAAAGCTGTTTTAAGGGAGTAATTATAGACTAGAGTCAGATCTCCAACAATAATATTATATCTGTATACTTTAAGCAGAAGTTCTCTTTGTCTTCTGGTGTGGAAACATGCTCACAGATATGGGAATTCAGAATAACCTGGTGAGAGAGCAATACCAATTTTGGAAGAGGGGGTAAAGTGGAGAAGAGCTTATCTATGGCTATGTAACACCTTACTCAAAACGTAACTGCCTAAAATAACATTTTGCGTCTCATAGTTTTTGTGGGTCATAAATGCACACACAGGGCCTGAAGGGTGTCTCTCCTTCAGGGTCTCTGTAGAGGCTACAGTCAAGGTGTCAGTTTGGGCCATAGCCACCGTCTCCAAGTTCAAGTGGGGCAGGATATGCCTCCAAGTTCACTGAGTGGTTGTTAGCAGGGTTCAGTTCCTCAGAGGCTGTTGGACTGAGGGAGGGTTCCCAGTTCCTCACAGGGTGTTGACCAGAGCCCACCCGCTGTCCCATTCCAACCTTTCCAGCATGGCCGGTTGCTTCATCCAAGCCTCCAAGCCAAGAAGGCAAGAGAAAGGGGGAGTCAGCAAGAGATAGAGACTGCTAGCTAGATGGAAGTCTCTGTCTTTTTAACCTAACCGTGGAAGTGACATTCCCTCACTTTTGTTGTAGTCTCTTAAGAATCAAGTCAGGGGAAGCCGGGATGGCTCAGTGGGTTAAGCGCTCACTTTGCAGCGCCGGGGACCGAGGATCGAATCCCGGCCCCGGCCCGTGCGGAACCATATGCTGAACTGGGAGTTCCCCCAGTTCAGTTCTCTCTCTGTCTCTGTATCTCTCTCTCTGTCAAAAATAAAATAAATAAATAAATATATTTTAAAAAAAAAGAATCAAGTCAGTAGGTCCAGCCCACACACAGAGGAGGGGATTTACACAAGGGTGTGAACACCAGGAGGTGGGCACCATTAGGCTCTGTTTTGAGGCTGCCTGCCACAGGAAGTTTGCACCAGCACCCTCAACATATAATAAACTAGTTTCCTGGCAAGCTGAGAGAATGCCTCTAAATGTTTTTATCATAAACTCAGATCATTTCCCAAAAACATCCATAGAAATGCTATACAATATCAAGTATCAAAGTGTCAAATCTAATTTTAAAAAAAGAAACGGTGACAGAAAAGCGAGTACTGTTTTAAGAGAATGTATATTCCTTTTATCCCCAGAGGCTTGTGTCTTATTTTTCTCATATTTGCTAGAATCACTGGAATATTGTTCCTTCCAGGAAAATGCACTGTCTTATGTCATCATGTATATAAATATTAGCATTGGGCACTCGCAAATGATACAATTTTCATTTGAGGAAAGATTGGTTCCCCTTGAAGTTCCATTTGTGTGTTTTCCAGGTTTGAATCCTCCTGTAGTTTCTTAAGCAACCACCAGAAACGCAATCCTTGTTGGTAGTAAAACCTACCCACACCTGGCTTCAAGGAGCAGAAATGCTATCCAGCTGTGTTGTGTAAATTGCTTAATAAATAACACTTCCATGTTATTTCTTTCCATGCTTCCATTTACGTCCTTCTGAGCCAGCTTCTCCAGATGTACCCAGTTTGGTTATACACAGGATATGGTGTTCTTTACCAAAGAAAAATAAAATCGTACTTTACAATGCTACTGCATAAGTGGGAAGGAACACAGATTTTTATTTTTATTTTTCTGAAAACAGTCTTTGGTTAGGGGACTGATAAAAAAAATATCCATGCATCCAGTCAAATAGGCAAGTACTACAAGTGTGAAAATGACCATGTCCTGCAATAGTCCTGGCTCATACTGGCATGTCAGGGCCATTTCTCCCGCCGGCCCCAATGAGCTTCCTCTCTGTAGTTATAGATGAAGAATGGCAAAGAACCCAGTGCAGCCCTAGAGAGACTTGCGTGGAGGTCGCCAGTGAGCTGGGCAGGAGCACCAACAGATTCTTCAAGCCTCCCTGTGTCAACGTGTTCCGGTGCGGTGGCTGCTGTAATGCAGAGAACCTCATATGTATGAACACGAGCACCTCGTATGTCTCCAAACAGGTAGGAGGCCATCCACAAGTATGCCCTCTCCAAAGCCCTGAGGATGAGTGGTGACAGCTACAACGAAATTGTTGCCAGGCCCTGTGCTGAATACTTTGTGTGTTGTCTCATTTAATTCCTGAAATAAGCTAAAAGGGCATTGTATTATGCTCCTTAATATGTAGGTGAGGAAACAGGCTTCAAAAACTAACATAGCAAAGCTGGAATTGAAATCCAGGTCTGTGAGACGCCAGAACCTGAACTCTTACCAGTTACTTTCTCTGATGCTATAATGTCAAGAATCAGAAAGTCACATGGAAATTACTAGAACAGATGTTAAAAGGAATGAAGACAGCTGCACTGTCTTCTGTATTAGATTCTGTGTTCAAACGATTGAGAAGCGTTTAATAAAGGGTGGGGGCTGAGTTAGTGGGAGGAAGAGCTGATGCAGTACCCAGAGCTAGTTAAAAGGGGGAGCTGTTCCCATCTTTGCACTGAAGAGGCAAAGAGATGGAGCAGTTAGGTCAGCAGTCCGCAACCTTTTGGGCACCAGGGACTGGTTTTGTGGAAGACAATTTTTCCTCGGACAGGGGTGGGGAGGGATGCACATGTCCAGTTCACAATAGGGTTCTCGCTCCTACGGGAACCTAATGCCGCTGCTGATCTGACAGGAGGCGGATCTTTGACGGTAATGTGAGTGATGGGAAGCAGCTGTAAATACAGATGAAGCTTCGCTCACTGGCCCACAGCTCACCTCCTGCTTTGTGACCTGGTTCCTAACAGGCCATGGATCAATACCAGTCCATGGGCCAGGGGTTGGTGACCCCATAATTAGTGGATCCAGATGAAGTGGAGAAGAGGGCTGCTGAACTGGCTGCAGGAGTGGTGGCCACTGCCCACGCATAGCCTGGCAAGGAGGGAAAGTAGGAGGTGGAAGAGGCAAGAGGAACTGTAGATGCAGTCCATTGAGGTCAGCATCCTGGGGCACACACACCAGTGGGGAAGAAAGGAGAGGATGGTGTCTTTGGAGGAGCAAATGGAGACTATCTAGCACAGAAGACCTTTGAAAATAATTCTGTAGTCCCCATGAAAGAAATAAATCTTCCCTCTCCATCTTATAGAATCCCTTTTGCTCCTTTTTTATTTTATCACTACCATATTGCTGTAAAATGTCATTAATGTTGCATAGGAGAGCAATAGTAACAAACTTAGGAAAATGTACTGGTATTAAAAAGCTATAACACAGACTACATTGCTTTTGATGCTATGTTGCAAATTCCTTGTGTGTATTGATATATTAATTTAATTGTCATATTTACCTATGCAATCTATTCTTCTGTATACATATGTAAACTGTGTATACAATAGTAGTACAATAAAATTACATATGCACCAAATATATCCATGTTAGGTAATTACCTTAATTGAGTGAAAAGAATGGAATGCTGACTTGTTTGGTAATAGGTTAATTTATCCTTAAATTTGTTTTCCCTGCTCTTTAAAATATCACCTAACCTGTAGGATTGTTTTTCTAAATCTTTTTAGAGAATCTTGGGACTTGTAAAAATTCTGACATCTACTATTTTATAGTCAGGTCAAAAAATAACATAAGGATGGCTAAGCAATGCAAGAGGCTTTAGTTCGTGACCGTGTTATTCCCTAGAGCATAGCTGCATAGCTGAAAAATTTCGCAAGAAGATGAAGTTTATGCAAAGTAAACACTCTAAAAACACTCTCTTACTTAGACTCATGAAAGTACTATTAAATAGTAAAAGGTCAAAATAAACACAACTTTAATAGATTTGTTCTAGTTAATGGAGAGTTGAATATTTTGATTGCTGTACTCAACAAATGATTAGTTTTAAAGAATGTAGTTAAGTGTAATTGTACAACAGTTTTTCTTTCCAAATATACATATTTGAACATTTTAATAGTGGTGTGTTTTTTTTTAAAGACTCCCTCTCATCCCAAAGTTATGGACTATTTAATGAAAAACCTCTTAGAAGAAAAGTGAATAAGTGAATACTCTATGTAGTGAGGACTACAAGGGATAGTGATTGAAAGGAAGAGCATGAAAATCAAGTTCAAAATCATCCATACATCATAGAATCACTGTAGAAACAAAGTAATTGACATTTCTCTAAGTTCTACTTGCCAGGATCTCACCTTACTTCTCCTGGTCACAGCAATTTCATTCCAAAGCATAACAAGGTATATTATGAAGAGTATCACCTCTGGCTCTAGAGTAGACCGTGGGGGTTCAAACCCCCACTCTTCCAATTCATAGTTATGTGGCTATAGGAAAATTATATAACCTCTCTACATTTCTTCACCTGTGTGTTTGTAGGGGGAGAGGGGTAATTAAAAAACCCACCCTACAATGTTATTATGAAGTGTAAATAAATTAATATATATGTAACAGTGCTTACAACAGTGCCAGGTATATAGAAACACAGAAAGAATGATATTCATGTTACCTATAATTAAGTGACTGGATATGATGACCTTGTATCAGTCAATTATTTTTATGTAATGCTGCACAATAAACACCCTAAAACTCAGGGCCTTCAAACAACAAAGACTTGTTCTCACTGATGTATCTGAGTTTCCCTTAGTTTGAAGTGGTCTCAGTTGGGCTTGACTCCAAGTTGTAGGTTATATCCAGATCTGTTCCCTGTGTCTCCTATCCCTTGGCCCAGCAAGACTGCCAAGTCATACTCTTCTCATGGCTAAAGCACACACATGAGAAAACAAGTTTCACAAAGCACCCACAGTTTAAGTTTGTGGTGTCATGTCTGCTAACATCCTATTAGCCAAAGCAAGTGACATGGCCAACTCCAAAGTCAAGGATCAGAAAACTCTATTTCTTAAACAGAGATGGTATGAAAGGCATAAGTAAATAATTTTAAACAATCTAGTCACCATGGTCTCAAATAAATTTCATAGCTATAATTTCATTTAGTCTTTACTATTTATTTACACTTAAATGAAAAGCAGGGGCAGGGCCTAATGGTGCCATTTTACAAGGGTACCGATGGCACAGAAAAGATAAAGAGATTTGGCCAAGCTTAAATACAGCCCAGCATTCTTTCTACCATGCCAGCCTTTATCCTCATTAGCTCTATTCTTAATGGACAACTTTGCTAAATTCATTACCATAAAGGACAAAGGTAAAGCTGCAGACCATGGAAATTATTATTAAAAAAATGCATTATGGTTATCTTTCTCTACTGTAGCTCTTTGAGATAACAGTGCCTTTGACATCAGTACCTGAATTAGTACCTGTTAAAGTTGCCAACCATACAGGTTGCAAGTGCTTGTCAACTGCTCCTCGCCATCCATACTCCATTATCAGAAGATCCATCCGGGTCCCAGAAGAAGATCGGTAAGCATTTCTTGTACTCAGTTATACTTGTTCTTGCCTTTGCCAAAGCTGTGTGTGGCGATTCGTTATAGAGTGCACTTTCTCTTCAAGTTCTTCACCTTTTAATTTCTAACACAGATCTATAGGTAATAACTTTTTGGCAAGTATATTTTTTGTTAGATGTTAGATATACATTGCAGTAGGACCAAAAAGCTCAATGATTATGAACTCAGCAATTCTACTTAGGTGCATCTTTGTTCTTAATACACACAGTCGAAAACAGTCGTAAAATTTTATTCCAGCCTTAAATTTGGTACATGTTTGCTCATTCCAGAATAAGCATTAAATTTAGGCTGTTTATACATTTCAGTCCCAAAATTAGGAGAAAAAAAATGAAAAGGTTTCTAGAGTAATTGGGTAGTGGCAAAACTATCTGCATCTGAGTTTGACAATTTTCTAACCCTTCCTCTTAAGATTACCAAGTAGGAAATTTTTATTTTAAATTAATATGACAAAATTAATTTGACTTTGAAATTTTCTTGAGAGTATTTTGTGATTCTTCATGACACAAATGATGACACCTTGAAGTGTTCTGAAATTAAAGGTAAGAATCATTGATATGGAGGAGAAAAGATTGAGAAACAAATATAGGGCAACTTATAAACACTGAGTGAAAACAGGAAGTAACTAAACTGAATACTTAGATCTTTCGAAGGTAAAGCAGTAAACACTTGTGTGAGTAGCAAGGGAAGGAGTGAGTTACGGTAGTAGTTACATGTTAGTTAACACTGAGCCAAGGAGACACTTCTCTCAAGCAGAAAATAAAGCTCATATATAAGGAACATTTATCCTCAAGATGTCTTGTTAGGTTGGGGAATGTCTTTATCTCCATTTTAAAGGAGATTAATTCTTAGGTGCTATGTTAGAACAATATTTACTTTTGGTAGATAAGCTCTGTTGACAGCTTGTTTGCATTGTTTCAACACCAATCTTCTTTAAAAGATAACTTTCCAAAATTAAAGTTTAGTTACCAAAAGTTTCTAACTTGAATATTTGTAATTACAGGATTCCTATCTAATAACATGCAGTTCATAAATATGAAGTCAGCTCCTTAAAAATCTTAAGTATTCTCCACTGAGAAATTTATTCAACATTAAAAAAATATTCCAAAGGTATGATTGCCTTCAAAATATTTTTAATTTGGCTTATATCTTTCTTTTCCTAGCTGTTCCCATTCCAAGAAACTCTGTCCAATTGACATGCTATGGGATAGCAACAAATGTAAATGTGTTTTGCAGGAGGAGAATCCGCTCCCTGAAATGGAAGGTAATGATAACAGTATAAAATAATAATGTAATAATAAAAATAACAATAGCAACTAACATTTATTGAGTGCTTAATATGACCAGACAATGTTGTAAGCCTTTTATATGTATAAACTCATTATATCCTTACACTAATCCTGTAATGTACTACATTTACAAAATGAACACACCAAGATGTCTGTCACATACCAAAATTAAAAACAAACAAGCAAACAAAAATGGGGAGTATGGGGAAAGCCGGGACGGCTCAGCGGGTTGAGCGCTCGCTTTGAGGCCATGAGGACCGAGGATCGAATCCCGGCTCCGGCCCAGGCAGGACCCACGTGCTGAACTGGGGAGTTCCCACAGTTCGGTTCTCTAACTGTCTCTGTCTCTGTCTCTCTCTCTATCT
>PVKE010047653.1:0-11849 GCA_004027555.1 Craseonycteris thonglongyai | reverse complement strand
CACTTTGTAGCTACCATATTTTTCGTGTATAAGATGCTCCACATATAAGATGACCCCTACTTTTCTAACCCAACATTAAGAAATCAATACATGGATTATTCCTGCGTATAAAACAATACCCAGTTTTTGGCATAACAATTTTAGACAAAAGCATCATCATCTTATACACAGAAAAATATGGTATTTTGAAACAGAACTTTCCTAATCCATCACATTCTGCTAAAAACCATCTGTGAAATTGCTGGAAATTTCCATGCTGGTTCTTGCTTAGGCCTGTTCATCTTTAATATCACTTCTGGATAGAAAAGAGGAGAGAAGAACAAAAACAAAATTATATTTCAACCAGAATTTTACAAACATATCAGAGTTCCATGTTCAAGACAAGAAGAAAATAGAAAGAGAAGCCAAGAAAAAATAGTTTCAGAGAATGTGGGGTCTATAAACAACCTAGTACAGGGATATCCAGGTATCCAATCTTTTGGTTTCCCTGGTCCACACTGGAAGAAGAATTGTCTTGAGACACATAAAATACACTAACACTAATGACAGCTGATGAGCTAAATATATATATTTTTTAATATATTTATATAATTTATATATATATATTATATATATGATATATATATAATATATTTATTTATTTATTTATTTATTTATTTATTTTTAAGAAAGTTTACTAATTTGTGTTGGGCTGCATTCAAAACCATCCTGAGCCACATGTGGGTTGGACAAGCTTGGTTTTCTAGTTTCCACCTATTTTATTGGTAGTGGACTACTCCTTTCTAATAAAATTTGATGACATAAAATGAAGTTGCTAAATTTGAAGGTGAAATGGGGAACTCATTAGCCTGCTCACCCAACCTCACCCTTGCCCTCTTCTTTTTATGTCCCCTCTTACCATTCATTAGAGAAATGCTGCAATTTTTTAAAACACAGTTTAAAGCCATATTTTATCCAACTCCACATTTTAAAGATGGAGCCACTGAGGCCCAGAAAGATGTGACTTGGTTGAGATCACCCAAAAGATTAGTAACAACATCAGCACTGAAACAGGCATCTTGACCCCCAGCCTAACTGTCTCCTATATCAGACTGTTTCTACAAGTATTGAGAATAGATTGGGACTTGAACAATAGGCAGGGCTTGTGCATTCCAAATAATATGTAAGCATACCATAAATATTCAGTACAGTCATCCATATAGGGGAAGGAAAAAAGAGAAAACTAAGACTTGGTGAGCCCTTCAAGGTTAATTATATTATCCTAATTTTACAGAGGAATTTATGGCAATTCAGTGACTAGTCCAAGGTTTTTCAGCAGAGAAGCCAAGCCAGAATTCAAAGGCTTTTTTTTCTGACTTATTCAAATATATCATAAACTGGAGGTTGGTTGCAAATGGTGGCCTTGTAGACAAATTTATCTCATAGATATATACATATTTGGTTTGCATCAAGTATAGCTATATGGTCTTGGTCAAGTTACTTGTTCTGTACCTCAGTTTTCTCATCTGTCAAATGGGTTATTTTACATTGTTTGAATTTTTTAAGTATATGTCAACATTTAAAAGGGGATATTTTACATACAAATCCAATTTTTTTACTTCTCTTTAAAAAGTAGAATATAATGGTACAATATTTTGCAAATACCAAGCTGACTCATTTTAATATTCATCTTTAAATCGTATTTTATTATAGACCCTTGCCTATAGTGTAGCTCTGAGACTTACTTCCCTAACCAAGATAGAGAAGTACAGGATTCATGGAGGGAGAAAGAATTTGCTAAACTTTCTTAATTCCATTTTACCTATGAAGTTCAGTACATAGTGTGTCATAGATTTCGCCCATGCTCCAGGGCAGATGCTCCTTCAATCTAGGACAACTAAGCCTTGAAGTTGTGACATAGGGAAGTAAAAGAAAAGTCTGACTCTTAATGAAAGGGTAGATGGAGAAAGAAAGAGATAAGAGAGGCAGTGGCTTTGAGATACATGCCCCTATCTTCCCACTCCAGCTCTTCAAAATAGAAGGCATTCTTGCTTTGCTTCTGTTTGAAATCCCAAGGACAGATGACTTGCGGACTATGCCCACACCAACATGCAATCAGCCACATAGGAGTAAAAGTGATGGCCCAGTGTAGTTGGGAAGATGGAGAAGGCCTGCATTTAGTTTAGCGCCTCAAAATGTCTTTCAGCACCTCAGAGAGATGAATCCAAGTTTTATGGGTATTGAAGCTGATGGGATGCAGATTTGAGGATGAGGTTTTCAAAGATATAGAACACAAAATTCCATACACAAAATTAGATATAGGATCTTAGAAGGAGCTCTGCAAGTGAGTAGCCCTTAGTTCTGGTGTGAGATGGAATGTATCCAGCAGTTTCCATGTACCCTGTGGAAGTATGGGGTAGGTAGTCAAGAGAACTGGCTGGCTGGCAAGTATAGGAGGAAGTAGCCTTGTAGATCTCATTGGGCAGGGAATGAAAAGTAGTAATAGCCAACCTCTGGAAGAGCTATGGTTGGCCTCCAGACTCTTTGCAAGCTTAGAGAGGCCAGGTTACAAGATATTAATAAATTTTACATCATTTTCTGGCCAACAGATTGCTGAGCATCCAGAGAAATGAGAGAATAGTACAAGGAGACCAAATGGGTTCAAGGTCTCAGGCTTCCTCAACACCGTAACACCTCATACATGCATACACCATGTCAGGGACACATGAAAAGGTAGAGAGCAGCTATATGAAAGTCTTAGCATTTCTTCCCCAAAGAGGTTATTACCTAAAGAAATTCTTATCCATTAGATTCAAATATGTTTTAAACAAAATTGGACATTTAGACATATTAGTAAATTCAGAAAACGTTAAGAAGAAAGTAAAACAGAATACTGGGATAAAAAGTGACTGGCTGGGAAGCCGGGATGGCTCAATGAATTAAACGCTCACTTTGCAGCCCCGGGTACTGAGGATCGAATCCCAGCCCTGGCCAGTGTGGACCCGCATGCTGAACTGGGGAGTGCCCCCAGTTCAGTTCTTGCCCAGATGAGAACCCGGCCCAATTCCTGCCCTGTGCAACCCCACACCAACCTGTGGAATGAAACTATGTGGAAAAACCAATGATGTACAACTATGGAGATTGTTCTGGGCCCTCCCCACCTCTCACTGTCTCTGTATCTCTCTCTCTCTCTCTCTGTCAAAATCAATAAATCTTAAAAAAAAAAAATTAAAAAAAAAAGTGACTGGAGTGGCTACTTTAAATATGCTGGCCAGAAAATACTTTTCTGAGGAGGTGACATTTAAACTGAGACTTAAATAATAAGAAAGAGCCAACTGTGGGGGAAGCCAGGATGGCTCAGCAGGTTAAGTGCTCACTTTGCAGCCCCAGGGACCAAGGATCAAATCCCAGCACCAGCTCATGTGGACCCATATGCTAAACTGGGGTGTGCCTCCCATGCAGGAGGCCCCCAGTTCGGTTTGCACCCTGGTTTGGCCCCTGGGTCGAGGGGGTGTGCCATCCGTGCAGGAGGTCCCTATCCCAGTTCCCACCCTGTGCGGTCCTCGCCAATCTGTGTGGAATTAAACTATGCTGAAAACTGATCACAAACAACTACAGAGACTGCTCTGGGCCCTCCCCCTTCTCTCTGTCTCTCTCTATCTCTGTCAAAAATGATAAAATAAATCCTTTAAAAAAAAAGAGCCAACTATGTGCAAATGTCTGAGCAGAACATTCCAGGCACAGGATTTCAGGCAGAGGGATTAGCAAGTGTAAAACCCCTCAGCAGGAACAAATTTGAAGTGTTAAGGAACTAGCAAGGTGTCATTTTACTAGAACCCAGTGACAAGGACAGGCGATGAAGTCAAAGAGGGAGAAGTCATGGTAAGGGCTTTTAATTTTATTCTGTATATGAGGTCTGACCATTAAGTTCACTAACACATCGCAGAAAAAGTGCTGCATACCTCATTGCTACAGATCACTATGGTCACCTTCGAAGTACTCCTCTGTGCAGCAACTCCAGTGCCTAGTCCACCCTTCAAAGCAATTTTGGAACTCTTTTTCTGGAATGACCATCACAGCCATTGTCATATTGCTGTCGATATCCATCAATGTCATCAAAATGTCTTCCTCTCGATATTTTCTTTATCTTTGGGTAAAGAAAAAAGTCATTGAGGGCAAGATCAGGTGAGTAGGGAGGGTGCTCTAATACAATTATTTGTTTACTGGCTAAAAACTCCCTCATAGACAATGTCCTGTGAGCTGGTACATTGTCATGATATAGGAGCCATGAGTTGTTGGTGAAAAGTTCAGGTTGTTTTCATCAACTTTTTCATGCAGCCTTTTCAGCACTTCCAAATAGTCTACTTGGTTGATTGTTTGCCCAGGTGGTACAAATTCATAATGAACAATCCCTCTGATAACAAAAAAGGTTAGCATGGGGAAGCCGGGATGGCTCGGTGGGTTGAGCGCTCACTTTGCAGCGCCGGGGACCGGGGATCAAATCCCGGCCCCGACCTGTGCGGAACCATATGCTGAACTGAGAGCTCCCCCAGTTCAGTTCTCTCTCTGTCTCTGTATCTATCTCTCTCTCTCTCTCTCTCTGTGTCAGAAATAAAAATAAATAAATAAAAATATATTTAAAAAAAAAAAAAGGTTAGCAACATTATTCTGACTCTTGATTTGAACTAACAGAACTTTTTGGGTCATGGATAATGGGCTGACTTCCATTGTGCACTTTGAGGCTTTGTTTCAGGGTCATATTGGTACACCCATATTTCATCATCAGTGATGACACAGCCCAAAGCATCGTCTTGCCTCTCCAATAGATCTTGGCAAACTTTGACTTTCCTTTGCATTTGTTCATCAGTGAGCTTCTTTGGGACCATTTCTGCACACACCTTTCTCATGCCAAGATTTTCAGTTAAGATGTTCCTGTTTTTCTATCGATGTTGACTTGGTCTACTATGCTTCTCACAGTCAGCCATTGATTTTGACACACACTTCGATACATTTTTGCCAAGTTTTTGTCAGTTCTGCTTGTTACTGGCCACCCTGACCTCTCTTCATCAGTGATGCTTTCTCTCCCCTCAGAAAAATATTGAGGGATGCCAGGATAGCTCAACAGATTGAGCACTTTCCTTGCAACTGTAAGGTCCAGGGGACAAATCCTGGCCCCAGCCTGTGCAAACCCACATGCTGAACTGCTGCACAACCAGTAACCATCAGGATGGTAGCAAAGGTGCTGGCCTCCCATGGAAGAGGCCCCCAGTTCAGTTCTACTCTGCGTGGCCCCATATCCACCTGTGTGGAATGAAACAATGTTAAAACTAATGATGTGGGATGTTCCCCTAGTTAGCTTCTCACCAAGACAAGCTTCCCACGTTGGAGACCCCGGTTCAGCTCCCTCCCAGGCATGCTTCCCATGTGGGAGGCCTCTGGCTCACAGGGGCATGCCTCCCAGGGGGTTCCTGCTTCCTGCAGCCCCAGACCCACCTGTGGAATGAAACTATGTAAAAAACTAATGAAGTGAAACTGTGGAGACTGTTCTGGACCCTCCCCCTTCTCTCTGTCTCTCTCTGTCTCTGTCAAAAAAAAAACAAACCAAACTAATGATGTGCAACTATGGAGACTGCTCTGGGCTTTCCCACCTTCACCTTCTCTCAAACAATAAAATAAATCTTAAAAAAAAAGAAAACGGGAATCCATTTGTACACTGCAATTTTCTTCATGGCATTATTGCCATAAACGTGGACTAACATGTCACTGGTTTCACTTCCACTCTTGCCAAGTTTAACAAGAAATTTAACATTTGTTCATTGCTCTAATTCAAGCTCCAGCATTCTCATAACAGCACACAAAACCACACAACAACAATAGTGAACACCACTCAGCAAGACACTGCCACACATCAACAGAGACACAGGTGTGAGACACTGATATATGAAAGTTATGAAACCTTACCCAGTTGTTTGTACAGTGCTGCCAATGTAAGCACATGGTGGTAAGTTCGCGAACTTAATTGTCAGACCTTGTATGAGGGAAAACAACTGAAGACTTTTCATTAAAAAAAAAAGTTATATGAACCCTCTAAATACCACGTGCAGAATGAACTACAGTGGAGCAAGAATGGGTGTAAAAGGCTGTGCAGTTTGGCCTAGGGCTTTGGCAGTGGAGATAGTCAAGAGTGGTTGAATTTAGAATGTGTTTTGGAGGCTCAGCCCATAGGGTTGCTGCTAATGAATTGAATTCTGGGGATGAGAGAAAAAGATGATTTATGGATTACTCTTAACTCTTCAGCCTGAACAACTAGATTAGTGGTATTGTCCATTATTTGAAATGAAGAGCAGAACAGAAAACTTAAGGGAATGGGGCAAAGAAGGAAGCAAGAGTAATAACTTAGACATGAGATGCCTCTTAGACATTCAAATAGAAATGTCAAATGGGCAGCTTGATATTTGAATCTGAATGAAGTTTCAGAAAGATAACAGTGCTGGAGATGTAACTGTAGGAATCATCAGTATAAGCTGTAAGATGGGAAAGGGTTACCCAGAGAGTATAAATTAAACTGAGCCCTGTAGCACTCCAACATTTATAACTCAGGAAGAGAACGAGGATCAGCAGAGTAGCAGGAAAACCAGGAGAGTGCAGTCTCAGAAGACATTTGGCATGCTACCAATTTTAAACTATCATGAATAATGCTGCTATGAATATAGATGTGCAAATATCTCTTTCAGACCCCGCTTTCCATTCTTTCGGATGTGTATCCAGAACTCAATTGTTTTAACAGCTTTACTGAGATATAATTTACATACCATACGATCCACCTATTTAAAGTGTACAATTCAATGGTTCTTACTACTTACACAGATATATGCAACCATCACCACAGTCACCTTTATTTTATTTATTTTGTGTTTTGTTAAGATTTACTTTATTATTTGAGAGAAGGTAAGAGAGAGAGAAAAGAGAGAGGAGAGAGAGAGAGAGAGAGAGAAAGAAAGAGAGAGAGAGAAGGTGGGAGGGCCCAGAGCAGTCTCCATAAAATTTCCAGGTATTTGAATGCTGTTAATTAAGTCAAATGGTTTAAATTTTCTGCATATGCCAATAAGAAGCACTTGCAAAATTCCCAGTTTGCAATGTCTCCATAAACTTCAAATAAATCTCTCCTAACAATATTGTTAAGTGAAAGATAAACAGCAATAAAGGAAGACATGCAGGCAAACTTTGGGAGAAACACAATTGAAAACACAGAAGGACAGATGACTGGTCAACACAGTTCACTACCTATATAGCTTCACCTGAATAGCAGGAGGCAGCAGGATTCAATTCCAAGGTTGAAAAAGAGGAACTCACATGGTAAGAGCAATTGTTTTCTCCTAGGCATTGAATGTCAATGCTCCACAGTTTCAGTTGCTCTAATCTTGGGCATCTGTATGTGAGATCAAACCTAAAGTGAGCGCTTCCTAGAGAAAGGCAAACAGCTAAATTTTATGCAGTTAGTGGAAACCTTAACTAAAGAAGATTGAGTTTGTGGGCATGCTGGCTTCCACATGGGCAGTCCATGTCATCTGGAAATACTCAATTGGCCTCGAAAGTTAAGTCTTCTGTCTTTTCCTCTACCTCTCACAAGGTGCCCACAGCCAAGTGTTACAGAACAGTGATGGGATGGTTAATTGTATGTGTCAACATAGCTAAGCAATGGTGTCCAGATAAATTGGTCAAATTACTCTGGATATTTCTTTCTTTTTTTTTTATAATTTTTTTTTAATTTTTTAAAATTTTTTTAAAGGTTGCTTTTTTGTTTTTATTTTTATTGTTTTTGACAGAGAGAGAGAGAGAGAGAGATACAGAGACAGAGAGAGAACTGAACTGGGAGAACTCCTCAGTTCAGCACATGGGTCCGCACGGGCCGGGGCGGGGATTCGATCCTCAGTCCCCAGTACTGCAAAGTGAGCACTTAACCCACTGAGCCATCCCGGCTTCCCCTGGATATTTCTGTAAGAGTATTTTTTGGATGAGATTAACATTTAAATCAGTGGGCTGTGAATACACAGATTGCCCTCCATAATTTGGGTGGCTTCATTCAATCAGTTGAAATGCCTTAGAACATTGGTTCCCAAGTGGTGGTTCACTTACCCCTGGGGATACATGCTGGGCCGTTCAGAGATATGTGAGAAATAATTAGTAACAATATTTAACTGTGTTATGAATAGTGTAAAACTAAATCTGTGGTTTGTACTTTTAGTGTAGTAATTTTCCTAACTTATTAATATTACCCATTTCCACTATTTTACATTAAGATAGGCACTGAACAAAGTGTCAGTATTTAAAAACAGCTGTTTTAAAAAATAAAAAATATAAAAACAGCTGTTTTTAAAAACAAGGGGCACATTGATAGACATGGGTTTAAAAGGAGTACACAAGTGGAAAAAGGTTGGGAACCACTGCCTTAGAACAAAAACTCACATCCCCACAAAGACTGACCCTCCCTCAACCTGCTCCAAACAGGAAGAAATTTTGCCAGCTGACACCCTTCAGATTTGAACTGCAACACTGGCTCTTCCTTGGATCTCCATCCTGACAACCCACCCAGCAGCTTTTAGACTTACAAGCCTCCATAATCATGTGAGCCAATTCCTTAAAATGAATCTTGGGAGAGCCGCAATGGCTCAATGGGTTAAGTGCTCACTTTGCAGCCCTGGGGACCGAGGATCGAATCCCGGCCCCGACCTGTGCGGGCCCATATGCTGAACTGGGGAGTGACCCCACCCCCACCCCAGTTCAGTTCTCACTGGGGTAAGACCCCAGCCCAGTTCCTGCCCTGCACAGCCCCGCGCCCACCTGTGGAGTGAAACTATATGGAAAACTAATGCTGTCGACTATGGAGACTGCTCTGGGCCCTCCCCCTTCTCTCTGTCTCTCTCTCTCTGTCTCTCTTTCTGTCAAAAACCAATAAAAATAAATCTTAAAAAAAAAAAGAAAAAGAAAAACAGATACATTGGGCTCTGTCAAAATTTAAATTTTTTGTGCATCAAAGGATACTATCACAGAGTGAAGAGGCAACAGAAAGAAATAAAATATTTACAAATTATATGTCTGATAAGAAATTGATATCCAGACTATATAAAGAGCTTCTACAACTCAACAACAAAAACAACCAATTAAAAAATGAGCAGACAAGTTGACTAGACATTTCTCCAGTGAAAATATACAAATGTCCAATAACCATAAGAAAAGATGCTCAACATCACGAGTCATTAGGAAAATGCAAGTTAAAGCCATGATAAGGTATCACTTTATACAAATTAAGAATGCCATTATAAAAAAACAAAACGGGATTCCAGGATGGCTTAGCTGGTTGAGCGCTCATCTTGCAGCCCTGGAGTTCAAGGATCGTATCCTGGCCCTGGCCCATGTGGACCCATATGCTGAATGGGGTGTGGCCCCAGTTTGGTTCTTACCAGGCCAGGCTTTCCTTATGGGAGTACCTCCGGTTTGGCTCCCACCCAAGGTGTACTTGCCATGTAGGAGGCCCCCAGTGGGGGGGTGCATCCCATTTGGGAGGCCACCCACCTTATTCTATTTCAAATCATCGCTCAGTTCTCACCTTGCAGAGCCCCACGCTCACCTGTGTGGAATGAAACTATGTCAAAAACTGATGACATACAACTATGGAGACTGCTCTGGGCCCCATACTTGGTGTTTTCTTCATGTTTGATGTGCTTCTTTGGCAATATCTGGAAGAGAACAAAATTTGAGACATATACTAATGATAAATCATACAATCAAACCTGTGCACGACTACTCTCGCCTCTCCAATAACCTCCCCTTCGTTTCATGAATTTAATGACCTTCCCTCATACGTAACACTACTAAACTATACAACAGTGATTAAGATGGTAGATTCTATGTTATGTACTTTTACCACATTTTTAAAAGGCAAATAATTTACTATTATTATCAAAATAGTTTTGACCTCATAGACTCTCTGAAAAGTTCTCAGGAATTCTCATGCACCACAACTTGAGAATTGTTGCTCTAAACCATGTGTTGGCTTCCAATTGCCTCCAGAATTGAATCCACACTTCACAGCATGGCCTTCAATATCATCTGTAATCTGGCTTTATTTTCCTTTTTTTTTTTGCCTCTACTTTCTCTGTGCACCAACCACACAGACTGTTACTGTTCCCCCAATACAAAAAAAAATTTCATACTTCTGTGGCTTTGCTCAAGCAACATTCTTATTCTATTTCAAATCATACTCAATCTTTAGGGTCAGCTCAAACACCTGCCCTGCCCAGTCAGGACAAAACTCCCCCTTCTTAACGATTTATATTTATTGTTTTTGACAGAGAGAGAGAGATATACAGAGACAGAGACTGAGAGAAGGGGGAGGGCCCAGAACAGTCTCCATAGTTGCACATCATCAGTTTTTCCACATAGTTTCATTCCACAGGTGGGCGCAGGGCTGCACAGGGCAGGAACTGGGCTGGGGTCTCATCCCAGTGAGAACTGAACTGTGGGAACTCCCCAGTTCAGCATGTGGGTCCACATGGGCCGGGGCCAGGATTCGATCCTCGGTCCCTGGGGCTGCAAAGTGAGCGCTTAACCCACTGAGCCATCCCTGCTTCCCCAAAACTCCTTCTTCTTGTGTGCTCTCTGGACATTTTGCTTGTTCCTTTACCTTTCTACTTATTTCTTTTGTTTTATATTATGGTCTTTGTGTGTCTATCTTGTCATTAGATTGTAAAACGTCCAGAATAAGAACCTGTTCCACTCACAGCATACTTGGCATAGTGCTTTTTTATGTGAACCTAGGCTAGTTGGGTGCCCTCCCAACTTCAGTTTCCACATCTGTAAAACAGGAATAATGACACTCATCTTGCAAGTTCCTGGGAAGATTCAATAAGGTCACGTCTGTGGGTGGCTGGCCTAGAGCCAGGCACATTGTAGGCACTCAATAAATGGGAAGACCTTTTCTTCCCTCAGTATTTATGTGTTGAATGAACAGATGAATCAACAGATTTGAATAGGGAAGTATTGTAAAATTCACAACTAAGGGATTTAGAGAAACATTTGTGATATTGGTAATGGTTATTAATAAATAATATTAGGATTATGGAATCCTAATAGCTACTGTTAGAATACCTGAAACAAATATTTTGTTTAAAAAGAAATCTGGAATTCTTCCATAGGCCTATGACTTTCCTTATGCAGGTTTGAACTCATGAATCTTTTTAGGCTCCCGAGAGAACCCTGAACACTCAAAAGTTTGTAGGGTGTTCTTTTAGCCTGCATCTGCAAAACAGACAAAAATTAATGAGATATTCAAAATTAAATGGGATATCATTTAAACTATTCAGAAAAAAACAAACTGTCTCACTCTAGGAATAGGTAAGAAATGCAAGATTCTGATTGCCAGAATAGCTCAGCGGTTGCGTACTTGCCTCAATTGGTTGAGCAATTGAGAGGTCCAGGATTCAATTCTTGACCCTGGCCCATGCAACCCCTTATGCTGAACTGTGGTGAAACTGGTAATCACTGGGATGGCTCAGTCGTGAAGGCTCTTGCTTCCCATGTGGGAGGCTCCATGTTCAGTTCCTACCCCACGTAGCCCCACATCCACCTTTGTGGATCGAAACAATGCCACAACGAATGATGTGCAACTATGGAGACTTCCCTGGGCCCTCTCCCTTCTCTCTCTCTTCTTCTGTCAAAACAAAAAAATAAATAAATAGAAAGAGTGCAAGATTCTAAAATTTCTTCAGGTTCCAAAATCTTTTTTTTTTTAATATTTTTTATTTATTTATTTATTTTGACAGAGGAGAGAGAGAGAGAGAGAGAGAGAGAGAGAGAGAGAGAGAGAGAGA
>PVKE010047652.1:0-11853 GCA_004027555.1 Craseonycteris thonglongyai | reverse complement strand
TGTTTATTCTAAAACTAGTCCTCTTTCATATGATGTTTTTAAATAAATCTTTCAGAAGCAGTCAGCACTGAATAGTATCTCAAAAGCAGCAGAGCAAGCATTTATTAAGAACCTATTAAGTGTCAGGCTCTCAGCTGGGTATTGAGAGTATGAGGAATGATATACTCTCTGCTTTTAGGGGACTTGTACTCTCAAAGGGGAGAGAGGGAATACATGGCAAACATAGATAACATCACAACACAGAATGTGCAGAGTATCTACCAAGGGCTGGAGATACTCATCACTGGGGGCACTTGAGGGCAGAAATATATGAACCTTGGCCTATGCAAAGTAAACCCAACTTTTCACTATAGTGGGAAGGTAGCCTTTTCCAATAATTTTGTTTGTGAAACACTAAAACTGAAGAGAAATAGTCACAAAGTATGGTGCATTCAATATTAGAAGTGTAACCCTTTTGGTCCATAGCATTCAAGACACACACGTTGAGCTCAGTGTGGGCCTCCAGGGTTCAGGAGTAGTCTGGGCTACTTCTCCAGATATTTTCATCTTTCCAGAAATCATGACAAATTTGAGAAAAATGCTAAATTTTTAGATACAATTTTGAATCAATTAGACTTCTGTTTAGTATTGGCCAACTATCTGGCACTGACTGGTAGCATAGAGTAATGTAAAAAGCACTGGACTAGTGTTTTAAAAAACTGAATACAAGTTTGCAAGATGATATTGATTAATCCACTGAATTTCTAAGACACGCTTCCTCCCCTATTCAATGGCCATGAAAAATAGGCTGACTGATTCGCAGAATTCTTGTGAAGAACTAATGAGATAAAGGATATAGAAATTCTTAACTCTAAAATCACGTTTGGTTATTGACGTGCATCATTGTTCATGTCTCATTTTTATTTACTCTACCACTCTTCTATGTATCCCCTTTGACCCCAACAAGAAATATCTTTCTACTTGGAAGATCTCTTCAGTTTTCTAAGAGGGAAACCAGCATTTACTTAATACTGCATGAACATTTCATATCTATTATCTCATTCAGACCTCCCAATAATCCTACAAGGTAGTGATAAAAAACCTTCACTATATGAATATGGAAGCTAGGGCTCAGGAAGGTTATGTGACTTTTTAAAGTTGTACAGCTGATAATTTAACATGCAAGGATGCAAACCCAGTTTCAGTTTACTATGAAAATAAGATGACATAAATCACCACAAAATTAACTTTCCAAATTTCTGTGATATGTATAGCCAACCATATAACAGCTACTTTAGATTCTGTTCTTCATCACTTTTTAAATAAGAAACAATATATAATGTATTATATCTTACACATCAATGTTTTGGTTATCTTGTGAACACCCCCATGATACATGAATTTCAATTAAAGATGTCTTCTCTATTTGTGAGATCTCTACCTTGTAAGAAGGGCCTGACACTGTTTGGAAACAGATCCCATATTCAGGCCTCCGCTGCCCTCAGCCAATTAATACCACATCAGAAGTCATAGCCATGATCAAGTGTTTATTTCTGTGAAGCATTTTCCTGTGGAATTACAAATAAGTTAATTATGCTAAGCTTGAAGAGTCTGTGAATAACTTGATTATTAATGGGCTGAGAGTCCAAAATGTTAAAATTGAAGATAACAATAGATATAAAAATATTAAGATAAATAATTAAATGCTATATATTTTATGTTAAATAAAATGGCTCAATTTCTTTAGCAAGATGGGATATGTTACAGGAGTACTGCATGAGTATTTGCATATTTAAAGCAAACTTCCAAAAGTTAGCCTGTAGTAGGCCATCAACGTGGAAGAAGAAATCCTGGGCTCCAAGTTTACTTAAAGGTTTCTTTGCTGCGGGCTGCTATTGTGGAAGGTTTTGCTTTTGCCTTTATACTATTATTGCAGGCACACATTTTCTAAAGTAGTCCTTCTATCAATTGGTACTGGAAAACAAGCTCAAAACGAAAAGTTTGTCTAAGTTCTACTCCTTGATACCATTTTAAGATGAAAAACGAAACTGGATAAGCAGGGGTCCAAGTAACAAGCTGCTTTTCTCTGGAGCTCTCCTCAGTCACTTCACTCAGCACCCTCTTCCTTTCAGACCCTTCCTTGATACTTTGGGACCACGATGCCACACTCCGCCACAAGACGGACAATTCACCCAGCCCAGCCCCGCAGGGCTGTGGGAGAGGAAGCGTTCTACAGTAAAATGTCATCGCATCTTCCTGACAGAATGTGTCAGTGAGTTTGGAGACATCTGGCAGGAAAATATGAACCCACTGGGTGGGTGCTCAACTGGGCTCTTCTAATTCCCTGGCAAGGAGATTCACTGAAACATTGCAATAATCTGATAGATTATAAGAAAAAAAAAAAAAGATTGGATAAGCTATAATATATAATATTATGGAGCATTATACAACTATAGTAAAGAATGTGTCAAATGCAGTTAGATCTACCTATACAGCTGTGTCTGTTACACACTGTGAAATAAAGCAAGTTTAAAAGTAAAAAATATTTAGGGATGCCAATAAAGTTCAGTGGTTGAGGGCTTGCCTTACAATTGTGAGGTCTTGGGTTTGATTCCCAGCCCTGGTCCATGTAAACCCCACATGCTGGTAACCACCGAGATGGCTCTGCTGTGAAGGTCCTCCTCTCCCGCTGGAAGCCACCTGTTCTGTTCCCATCTCACGAAGCCCCACATCTACCTGTGTGAAATGAAACCATGTCGCTACTAATGATATACAACTATGGAGACTGCTCTGGGCCCTCCCCACTTCTCTCTTCCTCTTTCACTTTTTTTTCAAACCATAAAATAAATCTTTTTTAAAAAGTAATATTTATGAAATGGAAGTGGAAAAAGTAATGAATACAATGTTATTTTAACTTTATAGAAAGAAAAATACTCTTAGTTGGGAATGTAAAAGAGAACAGTGAGAATATTTACCATTTTTTGAACCTTAAATATTTTAAGTTAGAGTAATAAGCATATATCACTTTTGTAAATTTAAAAGTTAAAATACATTCACCTGGCAAAATCATACACAGATGTTTTAGCACACAAAGCCTCTAAAAATAACATTTTGATAATTTAACCAAAAATATTTTAGCTTTAAGGGAAAGCTTCTCTGTCCTCCAAATAGCCCTTACTTGTCTGTTGTTCTCATCCAATGCAATAATAATTGCTTATGCTTGTTTGTTTGTTTGCTTGTTTTTAAGGGACAATATATATGAGAATCGCTCTCTTCAAATGAATTGTGACATTTAAAATATGTATAACCTATAGAAAGATGAGGAAATACTGGTAAGAAAAACAAAAGACAGATTAACTTTCGGGTTAATTTTATGAGCTTAAAAAAGCTAATTATGGGGAAGTTGGGATGGCTCAGTGGGTTAAGCACTCGCTTTGAAGCCCTGGGGATTGAGGATCAAATCCCGGCTCTGGCCCATGTGGACCCATATGCTGAACTGGGGAGTTCCTCCAGTTCAGTTCTTGCCAGGGCTTATGTGGGAGGCTCCTGGCCCAGTTCCTGCTCTGCACAGCCCCGCATCCACCTGTGGAGTGAAACTATATGGAAAACTAATGCTTGTCAACTAGGGAGAATGCTCTGAGCCCTCCCCCTTCTCTCGGTCTCTCTCTCTCTGTTAAAAAACAATAAAAATAAAACTTAAAAAAACAAAAGCTAATTATATTTATGTTTGCTAACCAAGGCAGCTGACTCACTACCAACTCTTCCTTCTTCTTTTACAGAATTAGCAGAGAAACCTGGACATGTTCTGCTTTGTCAACTATGGTTGCTTACAGGAGCTGAAACCATTTGGACATTTGGAGATTTTGCAGGAGTTCTTGCATGCTCACAGCAAGGTAATGCAATTTATATTGCCTGGAACACCCTTACATCTTTATTGAAAATACACAATTTTCAGGATGCCTCAACAAAAGACCATTACACATCTTTGCAGTCTCTGAAATACTGAAAATGCAACACCAGCACCACTGAAGAGGGCAAAGATGTTCAAGCTAAATGGAGCACTGGAAAAAAATCACGAGTCAGCTCACAGTGAACTCAAAAGAGCTTGCTAAAAAGAGTATGATAATATGTTATAAGCGTACTCATAAACAGAAGTTTTGGCAACCTCTTTCCCTGCCAACTGAGACAGTCCACCCTCTCAGCTCATACTCATTGTTTTCTCAAGCTTCATTATGTGAAACCAAGCCTGAAGGAGGTAGACACCTTCTTTTCTAATCTCTGGATCCATATCACTCACTCCATTTCCCACAGTGAAACCACTATTTATTCTGCATGTGGGACTTGAAATAAACTTCTTACTTGCTAAATCAGTCTCCGGAGATATGAGTCAGGCTATCTGAAGAAAAAAAGAAAGGAAGAAAGAAAGAAAGAAAAATACACTCAAAGTAATAATTAAGAAAGGGCAAATACATATTTTGGAAAGTCAGTATTTTTCCTGGCTATGTGTCAGAGAGAGAGAGATAGAGAGAGACATACACTGGCCTCTGCTGATAACCAAATGTCTCATCTGTCTCTCTCCAGCTTTCAATAGTTTAATTCTTTATGCTAGATTTCTTTACTTCTCCACCTACAAATCATTTTGCATGATTTTCTGTCTGGAACATACAAACTTCTTTCAAACAAGGCAAAAGAACTATAACAATTGCCTCTTAATGTGGACCAACACGGATAATTACTTATTTATTCAGTCAACATTTATTGAGCTCCTATTAAATTATTAAGTGTCACTAGACAACAGTTTAGTGGTTATCAGAGGGTAAGGGTGGTAGGAGGGTGGTAGAGGAGGAGGGGGTCAAATATATGGTGAGGGAAGGAGAAATGGCTCTGGGTGGTGAGCACACAAAGCAATATGTATAATAGATGATGCATTTTCAAATTGTACACTTGAAACCTATATAAGTTTACTAACCAATGTCACCCTAATAAATTTAATAAATAAAAAATAAATTATTAAGTGTAAGGCTATGTGCCAGCCCCACAGCTACAAAGAGGAATCCACAGTCTGGTGAGATCAAACACATTCTGATCTTTTCAGTTACTCTTAAACTCAAATCCTATTCTTTGCAAATTAAGTAAAGGTGTCCACCTCTGAAATATGAATCCTTTAACACATTTCCTATTCACCTTAAGTATCAAAACCATTTTAGGCTAAACATGGAATGTGTGTAAATGTGTAAAAATTATTTTTAACTTAGAGGCCTCTTTTTAAAAATGTCCCCTGCCCCCGTATATTGTGTTTCTGTGCCACAAGTATAAGTCAAAGAAAATTCTACCTTTTGTCTGTTTATACACATATTTTTTTCATGCTTAGGTTCTTCCCTGATAATGATTTAAACAGACCCCTCAACATATAATTGGTAAGCACATGGCAGCTATTTTTACTACAAACAATTTTTGACAGTTTAAACTCATAAAATTTTAAATGCAAAGCCAACTGATTTTCCCATAATCTTTCAGGTAAAGTAACTAATACATATGAATACCCTTCCAGCAAAATGACACTTGTTATACTAAGATAGGACCACTTAGAACAACAATATGGACTGATGTGGATACAAATAAAAAAGATTAACTGCATTAAACCACTTACCGCCCTTGAGAGTGGGGGTCATTTAAGTGGCCATTGTGCTCTCTTTAGTTTCCTGCTATTATAGAAAAACTTAACACCCTCCATAATGAATTGTTGGAAATTGGTTTGTCATAGGACTGCCCACGATCTCTTGCAACTTTCCCAAAGGACAATTAAACTTTTCAGATTATTGCAGAATTTTAAATTTGAAAGGACAGTATAGTCCATCCTTCCACACCCACATAGCACAGCCAATTTGTGTCAAAGTCTTTCCTAAATTCAGACAGTATGCTTTTTTGCCATTATCGTGACCCCCCTGGTCCTCTCCAAAACAGCTTTCCCTATTGATTAGTACGTTATGGTGTGTGTGCGTGCGTGTGCGTGTGTGTGTGTGAGTGTGTGTGTGTGATGTATAGTGAGTAGTCCAGCACACAGTGATATTTTTCAGTTCCCTTTAGATAAGTGTAATTCTAAATGGTCATGACGTAGCAGAAAGCATTCCTCCTATCTTACATCTTACAAAAGTTTTGTCCATTCACCTCTTACCTTTTTATTTTTGAGTGATCAGAATTCAGAGGATTTAGCATGAATTAGAAGAAACCATTCTTACTCTTTTTTTCCCCTTAAGTACCTTAAATCCTGCCTGTACTCTTTTATTCTCATATTAACTTTTCCAATCAGTGACTCAAACATCATTGTGTTCTTATTTTATCAAGCCACTGGAGCTTAACTAACAAAGTATTGGGATTCAAGTGCAAAGTCATCTAACTCCAAAGCTGTGCAAAATACCATGCTAGTTACTGTGGGGTTTGCCACAATAGTAAGGACTTTTCCTGCCTCAACTCGGATCTGGGAAGGCTGAGGGCCAGGCAGCTCCCCACATACACAGAGAAAGGGGTGCTTAATTCCAAAAGAGAAAATGGGGCAGGGCTTTCCAGGGAACATCGCATTGGAGTAGGGTCCCAGAGAATGGGGAAGTGAATTCCAGGGAGCATCTGCTTCCAGACAATCCACTTCTCATTTTGACCTTTTTCCAAACCCTTTTGGAAAAGAAGAGTTCCTGGATTTCAAAAGGAACACAAAGGCTTTACAAACTGACAAAAGCCCAAGAACTGAATTTGCACAAGTGAGAAAATGATATAATTTTGAGGTTCTTATGGTCTGCTTGCACCCTTCCTATCTCAGAAGAAACACAGCCTGTCTGTGGAGGTGGTTTTAAATGCGAGGCCTGAGAAGTTGGTTCCTTTTTTTAATAAGACCGTGGTCTTAAAATGTCAAGTGACTTCTGATGACATCAGTAGGGAGGACAGAAGAGGAAGTTAACTCTGACCAATGTGGTCACAGTAGAAATAGCTTTGTATTCCTCAGCCTGGTACATGGACTAGGACATAGTTGCCTAATAAATTCAATTAGTAAATGTTTAATTGGAGAAAAAGTGAAGATAGGGAACATACAAAAATGGAGTAATTTTAACCCAAGCTGCTAAAGTTTACACTATGAAGGTGGAAGCATTAGGAAAGACTCCATTCTTGTTCTAACTCTCCTGGGAACTTTAACTTTGTTGAACTTCTCAGTCCTGTGTCAATGCCTGGATAAACCTCTGGAGGTCCACATAACCTTCTAATTACCTCCTAAAGGACTCACATGTACAATCACCTGACACTCATTATCCAGGCCACCTGATGTGACCAGACCTGCTAGTTCTCATCTTCCTCATAACCTGGCATCCATCATTCTGACTGCTTGACATCTGACTGAAACCCATCCTGGACCAATACTAGGGATAAGAATGCAGGACTGATAAGTCTCAAGAATATACTTTTTTCTCTAAGAGCTTTTAACTGTTTTTTCTTCTCATTTCTGGGTTTTTGCCTAGCTGGTCCCCAGTTTGAAAACTCTAAGCCTTTTGAATAAATCTCTATCATTTATTTCTAGCAAAGCCTCCATACTCTTTTTGAATGTGTTTGACAAATCAATACCTGATACCTGTCAATCATGATCAGGCAAACACAATCAGTAAAAGTTAAGGTGACCAGACGTCCCGCTTTTGGCGGGACAGGCCTGATTTTTAACAATTTGTCCCACATCCTGTGGTGTTTTAAAAAAGTTCCGATTTTTGGAAAGAATGCACAATAACCTAGGGAACGGCGGGAGATAGAACAAATTTTTAATCAAGAACCCCCTCCCCCCCGGTCAATGGTGTCCCGCTTTACCAATGTTAAAATTTGGTCACCTTAGTGTGCTTCTAATTATTAACATTCTTAATAAAATAAAAAAGTTTAATTATGAAATATTAAAATAAATTTCATATTAACATTAAAATAGCTTTGGAGGTAGGCTGTGGGCTAGCTGGCAAATGCAATGCCTTGCAAGCATGGGGAATGTGGATACCATATGCAGAGCAGTTAAAGCAAAAACTCTTACAGAACCACCCTCACTGGGGCACCTGGGCAGTTACACGCTTCAGACACCAACCCTCTCTGGATCCATAAACACTAAACTGTGAACAGACCTGGCAACCTGGTCAGTTACACACAATTCATCAGCTTTCCCTTGTACAATATGCAATTTTCTAATACTTCAAATAAATTAGACCCTATAGTTTTAACTTGTTCAATTTTATCATTTTTATTCTCAACAAGGGGGAAAATAAAGCTCTTTATCCTTTGACCTTATTTTATTTGCCTGAGATTATTACGAGCATGACAAGAGTCCTATAATTATTGTTCCAATGTAAAGGTAATTTAAAGCGATAGCTTAAGCATGACCACTTTACATTGCATGATTTTATTTTCAAAAACTTTTATAACTTATATAAAATATTCTGTTATCTTATCTGTTTATCCTTTTTCTAAAGGAAAATGCAGACTGATACAAAACAATAGAACTATTTTTACTAACAAAAACTTAAATATGTAAATATATCCATCAAAGCAATTACTTTAGAAGCTACATATTTATTCCACCTCTCAAAATATTTTTGTGACTATCAATGAAACTAAAGTTATACTCATACATAATATAATGGTAGAATAATACTGTATTTAAAATATAACATATTTTACAATAAACTGTTTTTAATTAAAAGCTGCATGTCCCAATGCTGTACAGTTATTACACTGTATGGTGTTGGGTATAGTGTTATGTGGATACTAGACTTATTGGGGTAATCACTATGTTGTATACCTGAAACTAATATATTTTATGTCGACTGTAATTAAAAAATAAAAATAATTAAAAAATTGTATTCCTTATTTGACCACCCATCTCTTTGTACTAAGAATTAATTCAGGTTCCTTTTAAAACCTCTTTAAGTAATTTAGATTTGCATATACTCAGAAGAAAAGTATTTCAAGTGAAGAGTTCAAAGCAGAGCTTTGAAGAATGATAATATTGAACCACATTAACACACCGTTGGGATGACAACCCTTAAATTAGTCCTCATGTTTGTTAAGCATTCCATATGGAGCAACATAGTATACTAAAGGTGAATATTTCTGAAGTTGAATCCTTCATTGCCTTCTAATACATTTGTGACTTTGTATAAGACTTGTCTGTTGATTAAGTTTCCATATTTATCAAAAGTAGGATTAATATTACCTATTTTACTACCTTGGAACTAAGTAAAATAATGGATTTAAATGTGGTTGGTTAACAATCACATCAATAAAGTTTGTTCAGAAATTTAGTTATATTAATTTATAAGCACTATAATAGATTACCATTATAAACATTATTATCCTGTTCAACTCTTGTGTTGTGGCTCTAGGGAGAGACTCTGATGTGTTATAAAGACAAAATAGATTAATGTAGAGATACTGCTAGAAACTTAAGTGTTCAAGGGAAAAAAGAGCATTAAGAAAAAAAATCACATACAGTCCCCTTGCTCCCCTCCACACACACAACACAAACTTGGCTACCTTTCAGCAACATCTGTTCCAGATAAGCCTCCTGTCATAGAAGACCATATGTCCCTTACACCATTCATCAAAGTTGCTCCCTAAAGGTGAACCTTTCATATACTTTGAGCAATAAACCATGCTAAAGTGTTTCTTTAATAGTGAAAATGGGATTGACATTCCCAATTTCTTCACAATGTCTAAAAATCAATTCTTAATCTGAGTAATAACATAATAACATAATATGGCAAGGAAAGGAGGATCACCAAATATGTGAGAGGACTCTACACTCTCAGTGAGGCTTGCCCTGACCACCTAAAATACATCTCCCTGTGGCTCCTGATCCCCCTTACTTTGCTCTACTTTCCCTTAGGACTTAGTAGCTTTAACACATTGTATAACTTATTATGATTATACTTCTTTTTACTGTCTTTCTCCCTGTGCTAGCATGTAAGCTCAACAGAGGCAGAGGTTTCCGTAGAAGGTTCACTAATGTATTTGTAGCACTAGAAGCCATGTCTGACACTCACTTAGTAGGTACTCTAAATTTGTTTACATGAATGGAACAATTATCGTTCCATTTTTCTTTTTAAAAATGAATTCCTTTCATTGTCATCCAGATAACTGTATAACTAAGAAGAGAGTTGTCTCTGGTATCATGTTTATTTTATAATTATATAAAATATGTTCTAGGGAGAAAAAAAAGAATTCCTTTCTGCTTGCATATGAAAATAATATATGCTCATTGTTGAAAAAAAATGACAATTCTTAAAGACATAAAAAGATTGCCTTATAGCTCATTATCTAGTGACAGCACTATTATAATTCTGGTGCATAGCCTTCCAGAATTTTTTCAGTGATCACAAGCATAAGTATATCACATATGTATCATATATGTCCATATTTCAAAGCTAGATTATATTTATTTGATATCATTTTATTATATCTTAAAATACAATCATTTTTAGGCCAAGATAATTCTAAAATTTTAATGATAATTAAAAAAATATTTTCTAGAAATTTAACATTTCAGGGTGTATAACTACTATATAAAATATGCATAGCCAAAGGCCAAATGCAAAGGCAAAAGTAAGGGACGTGGCTAAGAACTGAAATCATTTACAAACTTTTTCTTTTCTTTTCTTTTTTAAATTAAGTTCATTGGGTGACATTGGTTAGTAAAATTACATAGGATCCAGGTGTACAATTCTACATTGTATCATCTATGTGTTGCATCATGAGCTCACCACCCCACAAACTTTTTATTAAATAAATTAGAAAAATAAGGTTGATATATAGATAAAATGCTTTTTTAGATGTGTACAACTTTAAAAGTTCCAGTAATGTTTTTGTTTGTTTGTTTGTTCTATTTTATTAATTTAAAGAAAAAGTCTTAGGGATTTCTCTTAGTCCCTTTTTGAATAGATTTAATTTTCATCTTTTTTTTTTTTTCTATTATAACTGAGAAAAAAAGAAAAATGATTGAGCCTTTTCTAGCTTTGATTTGTTTTCTAAGTTCTCTTCAGTACTTTATTTTTCTTTGCAGGAGAAGAAATCATTTTAGTGTTTCATCGAGCACAAAATTCAATCAAAATCACAGTAGCAAAAATTTTAAAGTTGTTTTGAGGATTTTCTGGGTCATATAGGCAAAAAAAAATTCCAAACAAATAGCAAATGACTTCAGAGAGAAAAGCCGTTCTACTGAAAAATTTTTGTTCATCAATTTTATGTATATTTGTATTAACCTACAATTAAGTTAACTGAAGTAATATTATTTATATGAATGCATTTAACTTTTATAAATTTTTAAAAATAAGAAATTCTGTTACTATATTTAATATTATATAACACGAGTAGAAAAAAAGACTTAAAAATCATATCTAAAATATATTCAACGAATATAACAAACTTAAGAAGTTCAAAACTAGAGTATACATATAATTTTAAAAATACATGCACAAAGGAAGCTGGGATGGCTCAGCGGGTTAAGTGCCCACTTTGCGCCCTAAGGGCTGAGGATCGAATCACGGCCCTGGCCCAGGCGGACCCATATATGCTGAATTGGGATGTGCCTCCAGTTCAGTTCTTGCCAGGACCTATGCAGGAGGCTCCTGGCCCAGTTCCTGCCTTGCACAGCCCTGTGCCCGCCTGTGGAGTGAAACTATATGGAAAACTAATGCTGTCAACTATGGAGACTGCTCTGGGCCCTTCCCCTTCTCTCTGTCTCTCTCTGTCTGTCTGTCTCTCTCTGTCAAAACACAATAAAAATAAATCTTAAAAAAATTATATATGCACAGAAAAAAATGGTAAGGGAAGTATACCAAAATTTTAACAGTAGTTTTATTC
>PVKE010047651.1:0-11853 GCA_004027555.1 Craseonycteris thonglongyai | reverse complement strand
AAATACCAATATAAACAGAAAACCTTATTAATCCATTAAAATTTACATAATACTGACATATATGTATAATAAAAACTTTAGTTTTAGATCAGCCCAGAAATAAAATATCCTAATGCTATATTAAGGTATTGATGTTTACCAGTCATGATATTTGTAGTTTATAGCATGTTTAAACATATGCATGTTATTTTAATTGTGGTCTTAGTAGTTAAAAATGTATTTCAACAAATGAAATTGAAAACAGACATTTACTGCTGAGGTACACTTCAAAACACTGTTCTATATTCCTGACTAACTTGAATCTTTTTGTATAGACTGTAAGAGTACACTATGGAATGGGTCTGCTTTTGCAGCTCTACATAGAGGGAGACCTCCAGAACTGCCTGTAAATTATGTGAAACCTCCAAATGTGGGTGAGTAATGTCCATGTGAGTTATAAACATAGTGGGCATTATAAAGCCAAAACAATTGTTATGAGAATTAAATTTGAAGTATAAATAAACTGCTTACGTTCTTGAGGAGTTTCAGTGTTGGTCTAGACTTTTTAAAGCATTATATTAGAGCAAATATCATGGTTTTGTAAAAAGTGAACTTTAAAAAAATTTTATTTTCTTCCCTCCCGTCCTCCCCTTTTTCCTCTTAGCAGAAGCAGTTTCTTCTTTATGTACTACAGGTATTTTTAACCATATGGATGTCTATTTACATATCTATATGCTGAGATCAAAGATTTTACAGAGATCTATGTAAAGATAGTTTTCAGAAGAAAACAAAAATACATTGTGCTTATATCTGCTTACCAAACTTATAGTAATGTTATACATTTTATATCTTTATTAAAGCAAAATATGACCTTTTACCACATCTTGTTTAATGAAATTCCCATGTATGATGACCACTATGAAGAAATACTCGTAGTGGTTCCCAAGGAGACATAGCTACGGAACCATTTATACTAAAGTTAACTCTTGGAAAGATTGCAAAACCAAGCAGCTAGATGAATAATTGCCACTCTTTCCCTGTTTTCTCACTATTTAAAAAATTATATTTACACAGTGACTAGAGAATATTCTTTGAATTCAAATTGAAAAATAAGAATATACTTTTTAGGAATACTAACTTAAATAATTTCCCCCAGAGATTAAATACATTTAGGCTAGAAATAATTTTAAAAGTTATATATAGAAAAAATATTGATGAAGATTTATAAGAGTTATTAAGGTAAATTGGATACTTTGATGTATATTGCTAGTAGTACTCTTCCATAGCCTTGATATTACAAGGAAAAGTTGACTACTGAGTTGGGTCTAATTGGACACTGTGATTTAAACTATTTGTGTGTGTGTGTTCACGGATTTGTTTGCCCTCCACAATTTTTCAATATTCACTTTAACCTAAAGTATTTATTCATAATTTATTGAATTTAATTGAGGTAGTTTTTTATTTATGCACTCATTTAGGTTCAAGATTCAATATTTTTAGTCACACTATCAATATTATTTGTAATGCTGTATACTTCCTTCAGTGGTAACATGTAAAGTGATAAAGGAGCAGCCTTTAGAATGCTAATTAGCCATTCAGTGTTTCTTTCTTTCTTCTGTTCCATTTAAAAAAAAATTTTTAACTACTTATATACATTCAAATTTCTGCTGGTTTTGTATAGTAACCACTGTTCTGACTTAGATACGTTTGTTTCTCTTATAGAAATTGCTAAGGAATTTTAGTGTCCATGGCATTAATGCTTTCACAGTCCTAAATCTGCCTTGTTACTTGGGGAGGAGCTATTACAATAGTGATAATCTGGTCAAGATGTATTTTCATGTAGTACAGTACTCCCCCCATATCCACAGGGTATATGTTCAAAGATCCCCAGTGGATGTCTGAAACTACAGATAGTATGGGACTATCTACACACACACACACACACACACACACTATTGCTTTTCCTATACATACATACATACCCTTTCAATTAAAGGAAATGCATAGTTTCTCTTTGGCATATCCAAATAGCTACAGTTGTGCTTTGTAGCCATTATTAATTAAAATAAGGGTTACTTGAACACAAGCACTGTGGTACCTCGACAGTCCATAGTTGATCTGATAACCAAAATGGCTACTTAATGACTAAGGGTCAGGGAGTATATGCAGTGAATATGCTGTACAAAGCGGTGATTCATGTCCCAGGCAGGATGGAGTCAGGATAACATGAGAATTTATCACATTGGTCAGAACAGCATGAAATTTAAAATTTATAGATTGTTTATTTCTGGAATTTTCCATTCACTAATTTTGGACTGGTGGACTGCAGGTAACTAAAACCAAAGAGAATGGAACTATGGATTGGGGGGTGGGGGATTAGTATATATACTAGTCAAGATTTTTAAATTTAGCATATTTAGAATACAGAACCTGACTAAGGAAGTAATCAAGATGAAAATGAAATATTTTTAAATTTTGATTTGAGACAGTTTTTTTTTTATTGTAGGGTATAGTACCGGTATTCTATAGCTACTTTTAAATTAATCACTTTTATAGTTTTCCAGTATAAATAAAACTTAGTCATTAAGATAAATCTTGAAAGTTGTAGCAAAGAATATTAGAATTAGAACTACAAAGAAGTTTTATTTAAAGATTTACTTTATTGTTTGAGAGAGGTGAGAGAGAGAGAGAGAAGTATGGAAGGCCAGAGCAGTCTCTATAGTTGTACATCGTTAGATATGACATGGTTTCATTTCGTAGAGGTGGATATGGGGCCACGTGGGGCAGGAACAGAACTGGGGGCCTTCTGCATGGGTGGCAAAACCTTCTTTACTGCTGAGCCATCCTGGCAGTTAACCAGTTGTGTCACAGTTTGGAATATGGGTTTTCATGGGCCAGGGCCAGGAATTGAACTATGGTTCTCGTGGTTGTGAGTCAAGCGCTCAACCACTGAGTTACCCTGGAATACCTAGAATCTTAAACAACAATAATTACTGATAAAAGGGTTCCTTGGTCAAGTAAATGTGGGAAACACTGAGTTTAAAAAAATGTAGAAAAAAATGAATGTGTGTAGTTCTGCTCAGAGCCTTTCATATGCCTAAAAGCATTCTGAGTCACATTATGGGGAGCATTTTCTAACTTAACAGTAGAAACTCTTTCCAGAATACATGTGACATTCTGAAAGTTTTCTGGTAACAGATTTGGGATACTGGGTTGAGAGGGACCCAAAATAAACTGGAATTATCTTCTGGACAGTGGACCCCCTGTTGGTGAGTGTTCTAGGAACCCATCTGCATGAGCGTAGCACTTGGCATTGTTGTAAGAATTTGGCTTCAGTTAATTTATTTTTGGAGACTCAGTGCTTTTGCCCATTTTATGATGGGTGATTTATAAAAATAATGTGCAGCATGACATCAGCCTACCTATACCACTCTGTGTTCAGCAACTATTGACCAAAAACAAAAAGAAAAAATGGCATGACCCTATGCCCCACCTTCCCTGTTCATCCAATCTGAGCAACTATTTTTGTGTCCCTGGATAAAGAAGTCCTCAAAGGGAAACATTTTACCTTATGTGGAAGAGATAAATACAAGATGGCAGAAGCCCTAAAAGGCATTAAAATTGACAAGTTCAAAAACTATTTTGAGCAGTGGAAAAAGCATCTCAATAGGTGTGTTGCATCAAACAGAGAGTACTTTGAGGGTAGGTGAAAAATTGAAATATGTAAGAATAAATATACAATTGTTTTTATAAATACATTTTTATTTTTGAGGTCTCCCCTTATATAGCAGAAAAACTAAAAGCCCAGATAAGTATGTGACTTATAGTTATACTGCTTGCCTTTTAAACAGTATTTCTAAACCATTTTATGGTCAGAGGATACCATACTTCCTTAATATAACAGATCAACACTTATAGAGCTCCAAAGATTGAGGTTTAGCCACATTACTTTTATTTATTAAGTCAAGTATATTATGGTATAATCCACATAAAATAAAAATCTCCTTTTTTTAGTATGTATTTCAGTAAGTTTTGACATGTATACACTTTCATAATAACCACCACCATATAAATATAGAACATTTCTGTCTCCTACTAAATTTCCTTCATGTTTCATTGCAGTCAATCCCCTACCTCTCCCTCAAACTCTAGAAATCACTAATCTGTCATACTTTTGCCTTCCTCAGAATGTCGTCTAAATGAAATCATACAGTATGTAGTCTTTTGTGTTTGTTTGATTTCACTTAGACCTAATTTTTTTTTTATTCATGCATGACATTTCATGTATCATGCTTTCTTTTTTTTTTTAAAGATTTATTTTATTAATTTTTTACAGCGAGAAACAGAGACAGAGAGATACAGAGAGAAGGGGGAGGGCCCAGAGCAGTCTCCATAGTTGACATTAGTTTTCCATATAGTTTCACTCCACAGGTGGGCACAGGGCTGCACAGGGTAGGAACTGGGCCAGGAGCCTCCCGCATAGGTCCCGGCAAGAACTGAACTGGGGGCACATCCCAGTTCAGCATGTGGGTCCGCATGGGCCGGGGCCGGGATTCGATCCTTGGTCCCCGGGGCTTCAAAGCAAGCGCTTAACCCGCTGAGCCATCCCAGCTTTCCCAACATGTATCATACTTTTTTAAAGGAATTTTTATACTTTATAAATAGTTTTACTACCAAGTAGTATTTCATTGTATGGATACGAGGACTGTCCAGGAAAAGATCCAGCCTTAAATGCCTCTATTTTTCATATTACATGGCTGGATACTTTCTGCACAGCCCTCATATACCATTGTCTGCTTGTCTATTCATCAATAGATACACATTTGGGTTGTTCCAGATATTGGTTGTGACAAAAAAAGCTGCTATAAACATTCTTGTACAGGTCTTTGTATGAACATCTGTTTTCATTTCTCTTGGGTAAATGCATAGCAGGATTATTGGAACATACAATGAAGTACATGCTTAACTTTTTAAGTAACTTCCAAATTATTTTGAAAATGGCTAATCCCATTTTGTATTCCTACCTGCAATGTGTAATTTTATTGACTTATTTTCATTTTTTAAAGAAAAAAAAGAAATGTCCTTTCCGTACTCTGCCAGTAATGGAGAATGTCAGCAGCAATCCCAACCTCTGGGCAAATAAGTGATTGACCACCTTATATTTTTATTTATTATTTTTGAGATGCCACTGTTTTTTAAATTAATTAATTAATTTAGATTCTTTTTTTACTTCTGCCTCCCTCCTCTTCCTTCTGCCTCCCCCACCCTCTTCTTCTTTCTATCCCTTCTCTCATTTTCCTCTGGTAACCACTAAACTGTTGTTTGTGTCTCAGTTTTTGTTTCTTTGTTTCTTTGTCTTGTACCTTTATTCCTTTCAGTTTTATATCCCACATATGAGTGAAGTCATTTGCTATCTTATTTCACTCAGCATGATAATTGCAACAACCATCCATATTTTAGCAAATGTCAGTATTTCATCTTTTTTATTTATTGTTACATTTATTGGGGTGACATCGGTTGATAACAATTACATTGTTTCCAGGTGTTCAATTCTACATTACATTGTCTGTACATTGCATTATGTGCCCACCACCCAGAATCAGCTCTTTTCATCACCATATATTTGATGCCCCCTCCTTAACCCCCCCCCCCAGCTGTCTGACCCACCTCCCCCCTTACCCTCAGGTAACCGCTAAACTATTGACTGTCCATTAATTTTTGATTCTTTGTTACTTTCAGTTTTATATTCCCCCTATGAGTGAGGTCATATGTTTCTTGATTCTTTTTGTCTGATTTATTTCTCTTAATAAGATGTTTTCAGGGTCCATCCATGTTGTCACAAATGGCTGTATTTCATCTTTTCTTAGCACTGAGTAGTATTCCATTGTGTAAATGTACCACAGCATCTTTATCCAGTCATCTATCAAAGCACACTTTGGTTGTTTCCGTGACTTGGCCACCATGAACAGTGCTGCGATGAACTTTGGGATACATATATCTTTGTGGATTAAGGTTTTTAGGTTTTATGGGTAGATACCCAAAAGAAGGGTTGCTGGGTCATATGGCAATTCCATTCCTAGTCTTTTGGAGGAATCTCCATACTGCCTTCCATAGTGGCTGTACCCAATTTACATTCCCACCAGTAGTGTATGAGGGCTCCTATTGCTCCACAGCCTCTCTAGCACTTGTTATTCCTTGTCTTGTTGATTATAGCCATTCTAACAGGTGTGAGGTGGTATCCCATTGTGGTTTTATTTTGTATTTCTCTAATTGCTGGTGATATTATCTGTTAGCCCTATGTATGTCTTAATGGAAGAAGTGTCTTTTTAGGTCCTCTGCCCATTTTTTAATTGTATTGTTTTTTTTTTTGTTGTTGTTGAGTTATATGAGTTCTTTATATATTTTAGATATTAGCCCCTTATCAAAGGCATTGTTTGCAAATATTTTCTCCCATTCAGTTGGTTTCCTTTTCACTTTGTTGATGGTTTCCTTTGCTGCACAGAAGCTTTTTAGTTTGATATAGTTCCATTCATTTATTTTTGCATTTACTTCCCGTGCCTTTGGGGCCAAGTTCAGAAAGTGCTCTCTGAGCCTAAGGTCTGTAAGTTTAGAACCAGTGCTTTCATCTCTGCACTTTACAGTTTCGGGTCTTAAGTGAAGGTATTTAATCCACTTTGAGTTAATTTTCATATATGGTGACAGTTCACAATCCAGATTCATTCTTTTGCATGTTGTTTTCCAATTTTCCCAGCACCTTTTCTGAAGAGGCTTTCTTTTTTCCATTGTATACTTCTTGCTCCTTTGTCAAAAATTATCTCTCCATGTATTTGTGGTTTTATTACTGGGTTTTTGAGTCTGTTCCATTGGTTCGTATGTCTGTTTTTCTGACTACCAAGCTGTTTTCTTTTTGTTTTCTTATTGATGCTTTGTAGTATAGACTGAAGATAGGGAGCATAATCCTTCCAGCATTACCGTAATCTTTTTTTCAGAGGATTACTTTGACAGTTTGGGGTCTTTTGTGGTTCCATATGTATCTACTGATTTTCTTTACCTATTTTTTGAAAGAATGTCTGGGATTTTGATGGGAATTACATTAAATCTGTATATTGCTGTGAGTAATATGGCCATTTTAACTATGTTGATTCTTCAAATCCATGAACACAGAATATCTTTCCATTTTTGTATCTTCAATTTCTTGTAATAGTTTCTTATAGTTTTCCGTGTATAAGGGCTATACATTCTTTGTTAAGTTTATTTCTAACTATTTTATTCTTTTTGTTTTCATCACTAATGGTATAGTTTTCTCATTTCTTTTTCTAAAGTTTCATTGTTTGTATATAAAAATGCTGGGGGGTTTTGTACATTGCTTTGTATCCTGCAACTTTCTTGTATTCATTTATTATTTCTAATAATTTTCTGGTGGAGTCTTTAGGGTTTTCTATATAAAGGATAATGTCATCTGCAAAAAGTGATGCTTCAATTTCTTCACTCCCATTATGGATGCCTTTTATTTTTTTCTCCTGCCTGATGGCTCAGGCTAGAACTTTCTGCACTGTGTTGAATAGCAGTGATGACAGGGGACATTCCTGTCTTTTTCCTGATTTTAGAAAAAAAAGGTTTCAGGTTTTCCCCATTTAGTATGACATTCGCTGAGGGTTTGTGGTGCATGGCCTTTATTATGTTGAGGTGCTTTCCTTTTGTACACATTTTATTAAATGTTTTGATTATAAATGGATGTATCTTGTTGAATGCTTTTTCTGCATCAATTGATATAATCATATGATTTTTAACTTTCATTTTGTTTATGTGGAGTGTCATATTGATCGATTTGTATATGTTGAACCATCCTTGTGCTCTTGGTATGAATCCCAATTGATCGTGATGTAAAATCTTTTTAATGCATTGTTGTATTCTATTTGCTAGTATTTTGTTTAGGATTTTTGTATCGGATTTCATCCGAGATACTGTTTTCTTTTCCTGTGACTTCCTTACCAGGCTTTGGTATTAGAGTAAGGTTGGTCTCATAGAATGAATTGGGAAGTATTGCCTCTTTGATTTTTTGGAAAGGTTTGAGGAGGGTAGGTGTTAGTTCCTTCCTCTTTGAATGCCTGGTAAAAGTCATTAGTGAAACCATCTGGTCCTGGACTCGTGTTTTGGGGAAGGTTTTGGATGACTGTTCCAGTGTTCTTACTGTTGATTAGGATATTTAGTTCATCAACTTCTTCTTGATTCAGCTTAGGTAGACTATATGTTTCTAAAAACTTGTCCATTTTTTCTAAGTTGCAGAATTTGGGAGCATAAAATCCTTCATAGTATTCTTGTATGATTCTTTCTCTTTTTGTGGTATCATTTGTAATTTTTCCCCTTTCATTTCTAATTCAGATTATTTGTGTGTTTTCTCTTTTTTCCTTGGTGAACCAAGCCAAGGGTTAGTCAATTTTGTTAATTTTTTTCAAAGAACCAGCTCTAGGATACATTATTTTTTCTATTGTTTTTCTGATTTCTGTGTCATGTAGTTCTGCTTTTATGTTTACTATTTTCTTCTTTTTGCTGACTGAGAGTTTTTTGTTCATCTTTTTCTAGTTTTTGGAGATGTGATATTAGGTTGTTTACTTGTGATTTTTCTTGTTTCTTCAGATAGGACTGTAGTGATATAAATTTCCCTCTTCTTACTGCTTTTGCTGAATCCCAGTAATTTTGGTAAGTTGTGTTTTGATTGTCATTTGTTTCTCTGTGTTTTTTAATCTCTTCTTTGATCCAGTTATTTTTTAATACCATGTTATTTAATCTCCATGTATATGTGGTTTTTCCTGCTTTCTTTTTGTAGTTGATGTCCAATTTCAGAACTTTGTGAGAAGAGAATACACTTGGTATGATTTCAATCTTCTTAAATTTGCTGAGGCTAGCTTTGTGTCCCAGCATGTGGTCTATTGTTGAGAATGTTTTATGTGAACCAGAGAATAATTTATACTCATGTGTTCTGTGATGAATTATTCTGTAAATGTCAACTATGTCCAATAGATGTAATGTATCTTTTAAAGTTGATATTTTCTTACTCATTTTCTGTTTGGGTGATCTGTCCATGGATGTCTTGGGGGTGTTTAAGTAACCTACTATGATAGTGTTTTTGTTTATTTCTCCTTTTAGATATGTTAGTAGTTGCTTTGTGAATTTGGTGGTTCCTGCTTGGGGATATATATATATATTAATAAGTGTCCTGTCTTCTTATATTGTCTCCTTTATCATTATGAAATGTCCATCTTTGTCTCATTATCTTTTTGATTCTGAAGTCTATTTCCTCAGCTATAAGTATGGCTACACCTGCTTTTCTATGGATGCCATTTCCATGAAGTATTTTTTTTTCACCCTTTCAGTTTGAGTCTGTATTTATCCTTGTGAATGAGGTATGTCTCTTGTAGACAGCATAAGGTTGGTTTTTATTTTTTGCTATTCTGTGTCTTTTTATTGGTGACTTCAGTCCATTTACATTTAGGATGAAGATTGGTATATGAGAATTTCCTTGAGCATTTTATTTTTTGTTTCCTTATAGCTCTTTTTTTTCAATTGCTTCTTTACTTTTTTATTCCCATTGGTTATTTTAGTTTGATGGTGTTTATGACTGTTTTCTCTTTTTTCTCTTCTTTTTGTTAATTGTCCCAGTTCTAAATTCTTTTTGAGTGGTTACCATAAACTTTATGTAAAAGAAAGTTTCATATATTCATTCCTTCCTTTTCGTAAGGACGTTTTTTACCTCCATTCTCTTTGGAAATTTAAACCTTTACTTCCTCCCCTTCTATATTTTTGTTGTTCCAGTTTATCCCTATTTATTTTTACTTTTTGTTTCAGGTCCAATAACTTTCTTCAGTATTTCTTGAAATGCTGGTCTTGTGCTGGAGAATTCCTTCAGTTTCTGCATGTCTGAAAATGTCTTTATTCTTCCTTCATATCTAAAGGATAACTTGACTTAGCTGGGTAGCATATTCTTGGCTGGTAATTTCTATCCTTTAATATTTTGAATACTTTATTCCACTCCCTTCTGGCTTATAGAGTTTTTGTTGAGGAATCTGATGATAGTCTAATGGGATTTTCTTTATAGGTTATGGTGTTCTTTTTTCCGGCTGCCTTGAGTATTCTTTGTCTTTCACCTTTAACATCTTCAGTATAATGTGCCTTGGACAAGGTCTGCTAGGATTCAAGTAACTAGGGGTCCTATTTCCTTCTTGCAGTTCTTTCCATGGTTTTGGGAAATTCTCATTTACTGTTTGAAGAAACTCTCTATGCCCATCTCGTCCTCTGCTTCCTCTGGAGTACCTATTATTAACATATTTTTCTTTCTAATGGAGTCAGATAATTCCTGGAGATAACTTTCATTTCTGTAGCTCTTAGGTTTCTCTCTTCTTTCTGTGACATTTCCAGATTTCTGTTTCCAAGTTTACTAATTCTTTCCTCCATCTGTTGGCTTTGCTTCCTATGCTAGCTATTTCATTTTTTATGTCTTTTATTGTATTGTTTTTCTCTGGAATTTCTATTTGATTCTTTTTTATAGATTCAATTTCCTTTTTGAGATCACTTAGCTTCCTCTGTGTACTCTGTCAGTTTTCTTTGATCTCATTGAATGTATTCAATATTGGAGTCTTGAATTATTTGTCATTTAGATCATATGGTTTTATATCTTCAATTTCCTTTTCTGGAGAGTTTTCATTTTCTTTCTGAGCACCTTTGTTCACGAGGGTACTCACTGCATTTGGAGCATTTCTTTTCCAGGACATGAAGACTTTTGCCCTGGTTGATGTGAAGAAATCTTTCTTTTACTTCCTAGCTGGTGTTATGCAGTATCTTACAATATTTCTCTTGGTTATTTGGTTTTCTCACAGTGGAGACCTCCTAGAAGGTGGGCTTCTCTTTTACTCAGTTTCCCTGGTCTCTGTGCACCTCCTCTTTGGGAAGGTATGGTAGGCTATGATATGCTTTGCCTCTGAGATCCCTCTTCAGTCAGAAGCTGTCACATTTGTGCTTCAATTTTCCTAGATCCTTCTGCTGGCTTCAGCAGGAAGGGTGGGGCTGTGTTTGTTGGGAAAGGTGCAAGTCTGTTTGTGTCACAGGGTAATGACGACGTCCTGGCAGCAGCTCATTGAATGGCTCTGGGCAGGGCTGGTGGGGCAAGCTTTAGGAGAGAGCAACAGGAAGCTGCCAGGCTCTGTGTGTAGGGCCACACAGTACTCTGGTTGGGGCCCCACCTCACTGAGGGTCACTCTGTGCTTCAGCTGCTGGTACACTCCTGCTGTTGGCACTTCAGCCACTGAAACACCCACTTCATGCTCCAGTCGCCAGCCTTACGTTCCATGGGCTGCAACGTCCAGCCTCCCTACCCATGCACTGGTAGCCAGACTCATTCAGGTCACCTGTGCCTATCTCTGGCTGCTTCTGGTGCCTCACTTTGGCTTCCTGTACCACACTGTGGCCGTGCTATGGCTGCTCCTGCTGTGCTCCTACCGGGGCTTCTCACCACAGCCAGCCGTTACCACTTTTGCCATCCACTCTGCTTTCTGGCTACCTGTGCCTCCACCTTTTTTTGTTCTGGGCCTCCAACCCACCTGGGGTCAGTCTGCACTTTGACCCACACTCCCGTGCTCCCACCTCAGTCAGTCTCTCCTCTGCTGGTCTCTGGTTCAGCCTCTGGGTCCATTACCAGGTAGGTCTCTGGGTCGCGCTCTGCGGCATGTCTCCACACTCTCCCCTTTGTTTCTCTCTCACTCGCCTCACTTTCTCCAGCTTTAGATATTTTCTTGCGATGATTGGGTCCCTCAGCCAAGGTTGTGTGTTGCTTAGTGATTCTCTGTTTGGATTTTAGTTATTTAATTTCTTGTTCTTTCC